>VUQR01023428.1:65631-91020 GCA_015108515.1 Hemichromis elongatus | reverse complement strand
CCCCCCCCCCCCGCCCCCCCCCCCCCCCCCCCCCCCCCCCCCCCCCAGGAAATCTCCGCCACAGCATGTCAAAGGATGTGGAGGAGGAGGAGAGAATGCCCCCTCAACACATCCCCGCCCCACTTCCCTTATTTCCTTGTATGAAGAGCTGGGTAACCATGGCAACCTGGCATTATACAGGAGGAGCTGACGAGGTTGATTCTGAGCTCAGCTTGGCGAGGAGGGTTATCAATCACTTTGGCATCGGCACTGTCACACATGCACCCCTGCTCTGCTCTTTCACCCTTCATGTGACCTCGCAGGCTTTTTATCAGGAAGCTACAAATACAAAAATCACTCCACCGTCTCGTAACCTCAGGATGTCGATGCACAGGTTACAGGAGTGCTCGCAAGTTGCACATAACCACATCTGGTTTGCAAATAAGTATATTTAGTTAAGTACTGCACAAGAGCACAGTTTTGACATTTCAAAAGGTATCACTGTGCTTTTTCACAGAGCTACATTTAATTGCCCAAACTTTGATAAAAAGCATACTACTGTATACACTGACATCTTGTTCAACTGCTACTTCATACAGACGTCTAATCAAACAATGAAGGCAAATCAGTGCATTTACCTGCTGAAGTTCAAAGCGAGCATCGGAATGAGGAGAAAAGATGATTTGATCCAACAAGCAGCAGATCTTCGGCAAGGCTTGCTGATGTCAGACAAAAATGGCCAGACTGCGTCAAGCTAACAGGAAGGTAATGCGAATAAAATAATTATTGAAACCAAAGTATGCAGAGGAGCATCTCTGAACATAAAAAAAAACTTCAAACCTTAAAGAAGAAAAAAAATCATAGAGGTTGTCACTCCTGCCAGCCAAGAACAATTTGCTCAAAATTGGACGATAGAAGGGTGAAAAAATGTTGCCTGGTCTGATGAGCCTCGATTTGCTGTTGCTGAATGCTGCTACAGACACATTGTAGGGTTAGAATTAGGTGTAAACAACATGAAAGCATGGATGCATCCTGCTTGTGTCAACAGTTTACACTGCTGAGAGCGTAATGGTGCGGAGGACCATTTAAGCACCACAGCCTACCTGGGTAGTGTTGCATACCATGTCCGTCCCTTAATGATGACCACTCATCTTCTGATGCTGCGTCCAGCTGGCAAACACCCCACGACACAAAGCTCAAAGCACTGCTTTCTTGAACATTTCAGTGAGCTCGCTCTACTCAAATGCTCTCCAGTCACCTGGTGGAAGCATTTTACTACAGAATACACTTTGACTGTAATACTTGCCAGCGTTTCTCATTTTTCATCAGGGTTATATTTTGCATTTCCCTCTTTGCCCCCCCCCAAAAAATTGTACTTTTTATTCTGTGAATTCTTGTGCAGGCTGTGCTGGAAAGTACATCTTGTCCAACCCTTGTTTTTAAATATGCTCTATAAAAAGGTGACTTGACTTGACATTTCCCTTTATGTGTTCTTCAGGATCTGAGTGCTTCTTCCTCCACTAGTGAACTTTCATTCTGCATTGAACAATTATTATGAAAATTATGTTGCAAAAACACTATAGACTGTGTTGAACTGCAGGTCCCCAATATAACAATGCACACATGATAAATGACAATTATAGAATTAAAATATTGTACGAGCTTCAAATTTGCCATGTCTATGTTTCAACGTGCCAGAGCATGTGCTTTATAAATGTCAAAATAAATTACTACAATGAGTCAAGCTGATTTTTTTTCCAATGATTGCTTTCCTACATAATCTTATCTCGTCGCATTTGCTGGCTACAGTCAGGATACATTGCTTTGTATTGCCGGGTATGCTTTGAATGTTTGACCAGTAATTTGTTTTAACGGAGTTTGTGAAACGCTATATTTGGAGCTCAGGTGCAGAAAACCTGGAGGGAGGTTAACCGGGAGCTGTATTTAACCCATGTGAGGTCAAGTAGTTTTCCCAGAGCGGTTGAACTGTTCCAGTTCCCTGCTCTCCTCAGCTGGTCAAAAGGAAGAGGCTTTTAAAGCAGTTCACCTGAGGCAAATGTGTGATAAATGCCAAAGATGGTTAATTACAGGGTTTTTTTGTAGCCAAATTTGACTCTTTAAACTTTAAGTGTGCAAACTCCACTGTTCTCATCAAAATTCCCAGTTTCATATTCTCTACTTTCTCCTGTCCGTTGTCAGGGGGGCACTGGAGCATATCCCCAGCATGCATGGATTCGAAAGCAGGGAGGCACCTTGGAGAGGCTTCCTGTCAATCAAGTCTCCAGTCCACTTTGAGCTGTGGGAGAACATGCAAAGTCTTCACAGAGCAGTCTGAAACCCGAGCACCAGTTCACCTTCACGAGCGTCAGTGCAGAAATATGACTTTTAAATACAAACGCAGTGAGGTGATTCAGAGAGGCACATCACGCCCTGTCCTTTAGACGAAGGAAAGAAGCTCGAACAGAGGGAGAAACGATGTGCTTTCTTGCCGATAAAGTTTTGCACAAAATAGGCACAAAGACGCAAGTCAGATCTCTAAATACAATGTTTTACACGTGACATACAACCGAGGCAAAAATCTAGGACTGGTACATGGCCAGATGTTGAACAAAACAAATCTCAATTAGGCCTACCCCTCCCGTCTCTGCTATATTAAAAATACAGCCAGGGCAGGAACAAGCTCTGGAACAAGAGAGGAATCAGGGACATGTTATTCAGGACACAGTCAGGGGGGATAGAGAGCTCAGGAGGAGCGCAAGGACTTGACCTTTTGTGAATATTCATGATGAGGGAGAGAAGAGAGATGTAAATCTCTTTTTTTGGAGACCAAAAACCTTTGTAGAGTCTAATAACAGAAGGCAGCTTGCAGTTCACTGCGAAAATAAATATATCTAGCAGGCGTAACATCCAGATATCTTGGCTGTCTGCCAGGCAGAAGGATCAATAGCCATTAACACCATCATGCATGCAGTCAGAGGACAGCAGGGATCTTTGGCTCTGCACACTATTTCATCATGACGGGAGGTGGATCGGCGCTTCGGTTACAGTAAAAAGAGCCCCACTCCTCACAGCTGAGAACGATGCTTTCTGACTGACAATGTCATCAGTGCTCAGTGTATGTAAACACATCCAGCAGCCTGGAGAATCTAGGTCATTTTCTGGCTGGGATGAGATGAGAGGAGGAGGAGTCGTCGTCTGGAGACACACGGAGCCACAAATGTGTGCCGCGTTCATGTGTCAAGAGTCAGGTCGTAATCCACTCGCTCCTCTTTTATCTGCTTCATGAATCAAGAGAACATGCCTCCAGTGGCGAAGAAATCCACCGAGAAACATAGGTAGTGAAGCGGAGGGGAGGAGGAGGAGGAGGAGGAGGATGGGTGAACGCTTGTAATTTTTTGCTCCAGTTCTCTTTGGTTTAGCACCGAGGACACATTCTTCATTAATACCAAAATGTTCAGTCTTCAGAACACACAAAGCTCTGCATCATGCAATATTGACTGTGGCTTGCAAAAACACAATAGTGCGACCCATTTGGGAGGAATTACACGGTTAATGTGGATCATCATGCATTGCATCACTGCACAGGCCACGGAGTGGTGAAATCGGCTGGAGAAATTCAGTGGGGCTAAATGGTGTTTGCATTGTTGTGCTCTAAGAGCTAATAACACATCAGGACTTGGTTTTCAACACAAACCTTACTATGAGCACTTTCAGGAAGGAACTACTTTTTCCTTCACCTAACTACACCTGGTCATAATAGCGGAATGAAGCATGCCTCTTTCTATGATGACAGCAGGATGTAAAGATTATTAGTGGCTAACTGGGTTCACACAGGCCTCTGAATGCTAGCTAACACTATCCTGGCTGCTCTTAGATGGTGGTATGTCCAGGATGCCATCCATAAACTCCTCTCAGACATTGTTGGAGTGCATACAGGCATTATGATTGGATCAGGCTGTGATTTAAATAACAACAACAAATCAATTATTTTAATTTTTGGGGTAATTTTGAATCTAGCCATCAAATTGTTAATGATTTTGGTTTTCCATAATGACTATTAAGTAATTTTGTTCTAAACAAATTACACAAATTTAAGGCAGTAAAGATTTTCAACTTTGATGATGATGGAATAACCTGATCATTCAGTGTAGTCAGGTAGTGAGTTTACCTCATTCTGGGAGCACATACTGCTGCTGAACCTAGACATGACCAACTGCAGCAACCCCAGATCATAGCACTGCCCCCACAAGCTTGTACACTTTAAGTGATCACCGATCACAATCATTCAGGGTTGTTTTTTTTTCAGGCCACGTTTCTTCCTGGAAGACGATGGGTCCCCACTATCCTTCCGCTTTTTAATAATGTGTTGGACAGTTCTTAACCCACTTTTAGTAGTTTCTGTAATCTCCTTAGATGTTTTCTCTGCTTGATGCATGCCAATGATTTGACCCTTCTCAAACACACTAACATCTTTTCCACCTTTTCGTGTCTTTCAACATGGTTGTTTATAAAAAGAGAATCAACTCATTGAACCAGTTGGAGTTATATATGTTGTTGCCAGCTGTCGATGATTGCCCATGCAGTAATTGTCCAATAAGAGGCTTGAATCAATTTACTTAGTTAAATCCAGGTGGCGACTTTTTTTTTGGCCATGCGGTGTAATAAAGTCGCAGCATGGCTTTAGAATTCTTTGCCTTTATACGTTCAGCAAACCTCCCTCGGACGGGCTAAGAAAGCAAACATAATTAAAAGAAAAGTTCCACAGCATAACTACTAAAACAAAAAAAATTCAACAACTGACAAATTTACATGATCTCTCAGTATAACGTATTCAATTAGCAGAAAATGTTTCTTAGCAATCAAACTTTACACGATAGGAGGTGGATTAGGTTATTAGCCTTAAAGAGCCTTTTAGTCTAAATAATCACCCTTTTCCCCAGCATGCTAACTGAAGCGGTTATCATCTTATCCTACTACTTTCTATCTGCAGCATCACTCCATCCTCTTGTCTTTGCTCTCATTACTTCTCCCACACTGAACTAATCCACAGGGTAAATGGTAACCAGTGTAAGGGTTATTTTCAGTGAAATGTCCAGGCAACAGCGGCACTGAATTCCTACTCCTGCAACCTCATGCAGCAGCTGTCTGCATCACATGTTTTGCTCCTCTGTGTATTCAGTGGCTTTCCATTAAAATGATTACAAAGTGTCTATTTTTAAAACTAGATGAATGATTCAGACTGTTACATTTAAAAAGGACTTAATAATAAGACTCTTCTTTAAAAGAAAAATAAAGCTTTTTGAAGTGTGACATTAACATAGCCCTCAAAAAACATGACCAAGCTAAAATGTAGCCAATGAACAAGACTGACCTGTTTAGCACATAAGAGCCTCAAAATGAAACATTAAAAATAAAGCACAAATGCATATCACTGATTCATAACATGTTAAAACAATCTAATTAAAGGACAGACCTATATTAGATTGTTCTTCTGGAAAACACAGAAACAGGCATTAAAATCTCAAATCTGAAGGACCATTGTAGCATCTCATTAAAGGGACATAATGGGAATATAATGAGGATTTAAAGCTCTGGAGCCAACTCACCTGATGATTACACAAACCTTTTGTTCCCAGTAACAGCTTGAAGCCGACGTCTCGGACACCATATGCTGCTATTAAGGCTTTAATGATCCTGGAGCAGGTGGGCAGATTGTGGGCGACATTACCGTCTGTCATGATGGCAGGAGAAGAGGTGACAGCGGTGGAATTGCCAAATTCCAGTTAACACGTGTCAGCAGTGTGGTTTGCATCACCGGGTGGACCGAGCATCAACAGCGGGGATCTAAAAAAAATAAAATCACACTCCATGTCCGTGGTTATCCTTTGCTGCATACAGTCCAACTCTGTAGTATAACAGCAGAGTCATCGTTCCCCACAAACAGACCGATTGATCTTTTCCTTCACAGCTCATTCATTACAGACAAGTTTACAAAGCAACGATAAAGGAAGCCAACTCTCTCTCAGCTGATTAATGATCATGAATCCTGTACCAGAGATTTTAGATTCACTCAGACACACATCAAAACACTATCTGGACACATGCAACTTCATGCTGTAGCCAGTGAAGAGGACAATATTTGATTACTTTCAAAATCATGTTTATTAAATTTAGAAAACACCATTTTTGTTAACAGTTTCATACCAACAGCAGGAAAGAAGTGAAACTGCAAGAGAGACGAAGATGGGGCCTGGGCCAACCCCTGAGTTAAAAACCACCTGTCTTTCAAAAGCTCATCGGTCCCTATGCATTTGCTCTTTGAGGAGGGGCAGGTCACCTGCGTCTAACCTGGCATAGACTAGAAGAGAGAATCAGTGTGGTAGTCAACATCTCAAGGTAGAACACCGAAAGAAACGAGACATAAGAAAAGTCTGGACATCAGGTAGAAAAGTTGATTTGCAAAGTCACTTTTCAAGTCGAGGTTGGTTTTTTTTGTTGTTTATTTTTTTTCCTGCCAAAATATACCAAGTATGCAACATTAACATGTAATTAGGTTGCCAAACCATGTTGGTATGTAGGTTTTATCACGCAGATGGGGGAGGAGGGCATTCTGCACAGCTTTAGGGGATGTAGACTTGGGAGGTGGGGTGTAGTTAGGGATGCAGTACAGATGTTGTCCATAAAGGAAGTGCAAACAAAGTCTATAAGGTGTGTTTGTTGAGGGGGGCTGTCGGGGGGTTGGGAAGGGTTACGGGGGTATGAGCGTAGTAGGGCTCACCCCCTTTGCTCATCAAGGTGCTGAGAGCGGCGACTCTCTGGATGGTGAGCCGGAGATATCATCAGGGGGAAAAACTGTGAGTGTGCAGGCTCGGATCCCCCCCAGCGACTCGGGCAAGTCGAAAACTTTGTGCCATTCGTCTTTCTCTGGGTCGTACTTCTGTACTATTTCCACCATGCACCTATTGTTCCATGAGTAGCCGCCCACCACGTAAATCTTATTCTCGAAAACGGCCACGCCCACGTCGCTCTGACCCCGCAACATGGCGGCGATAGGTGTCCACAAGTCGAGGGCGGGGGAGTAGTATTCGCAGCTGAGGACGTCGTCGTAGTCGCTGGTGCCCCTGAAATGATTGCCCCCGATCACGTAAAGACGGTCGCCCACCGTACACATGCAGTGGAGGCCGCGAACTGTCGTCATGGGCGCTTTCTGAGTCCATTTATCTGCATCCGGGTCAAAACACATCAACTCCTTCTGAAAAGTGTCGTGAGTGATTCCACCTGCAGCAAGAAAAAAAAGAAGAAGAGGAAATTAGGGCCCAAGGCTCATTAGTTGGGAGAAGCTGTCAGTCAGCCAGAATAATGACTCGCCTGCCACGGTCAGCCAACCTTTTTTATTCATCGGGGCAATGTGGAGCATCAGCCAGCTGTGACACTAGAAGGCCACACATTAAAAAAAAACAAAAAACAAAAACTCTCACCTATCCCCTTTTTGCACACCTTCACTCGATCCCACCCGCCAATTTGCAGGCTAAACACTGATTTCACAAAACGTAGTGACATCAATAGCTATTCAGCCTCTTTACCACAGCATAAAATAATGCTGATGAGGAGCACTCAGTACAAAGCGGAACACCATTACAAAGTGTCCACGCATGAAAACAGTCTGTAGATGCCGCAACACACAATGCTGTGGGAAAGTGGGGAAGGAGGGAAAAAAACACACACACACACACACAAAAAAAAAACAGGACATGTCTACAGGGAAGGCTTAAAATAAAGAGGAACACAATCCCAGCATGCATTTGGGTGGAAGCCAGCCTACCCCCTCCCCCAGGCAGATTGACTAGGAGCAAATGCAGTGAAGATTTGCAGAGCATGCCGAATACAGGCAGAATCCCTCTTTTACTGCTGCCCAATGATCGTGCGCTCGGTTTATTGTTCAGGCCTAAGCCGTCTATTCAGCTGCCATGACTCAGATCTCTGATGGAGCGCCCCCTTAGCTGATCAGGTTCAAAGATGGCCTCACCATCAGTTTTCTTTATTCAAGTAGTCCACGGAGCAAATCAGCTATTAAATCCCTGACAAGAGAACAGTGCTGGAGTCAAAATAGCCTCCTTGTAATACCTCTCAAGGGGGTGTGCTGCTATTTTGATTCAGTTGAAGGGCTTTGGCCTTTCCCTAATACAATAATGTCTGATCAGTTTTTCAGTATCTCTGTCTAATCAGCGCCATTAGTAAGACACTAAGAGCAGACAAGGTTTTGCCAAATTGATCCCAGCCCTGAAAAACTTGCTGAAGAGCCTTTTGCCCTTCCATAGGCAGCTCAGGGCCGACTGCAATATTGTTCATAACGTCTCCCATAGATGCCCTTATTTTACCACGCCAAAACATTTCCCTGCTCAGCCATGCAGATATAAAACAACTGCAGAGTCGCCTTGTAAAACCAACGACCTGGTTGAATCAGTGCCAGTATATGTGGGACTCAAAGAAATGATGGAGAATAGACGGGGAGGAGGGGAGGGGGCTTAGCAGATTCCAAAAATACTCTTAATGAGTTAGAACCAATATGTAACGATCTATGTATCGATCAGTGTTACTGCAGGGCAATTGAAAATATATAGACTCACATTAACATACAAAATGCAGCGCAGGCTTGATGAAACCAGTTTTTACTTTCTTCTCACTTTTCAGAGTGACTTGATGAATGAAGAGTTTTGCATTTATGGCCTCTATGTCATGCAAAATACTTTCAGTCACTTGCGTTTCTCCATTGAGCATAATCACCCTCTTGAAGTCGTACTGTCAAGTTCATTTTACAGCCGTATGACATCTCACTCAGACTATTAGTCCCTGCAGGAATATGAGCTCTAAATGGCTCCCCTGTTCCCTCTATTCACTATTCCTGATAAAATAGACAGTTATTTACTCTTGAGGTGAGCAGCAAATTGAAATTTCAGACAGTTATGAGCCATTATGGGTCATCACTTCTTGAGTTTACTTCATACTATGAAATTCAACACAATTTGTCTTTGGGTTTTTAGCAGAAGCCCCTTATTTTTTTTATTCACTTTGAGAATATAAGGGTATAATATTGGGATAATAACTTCACACAAAAAAGGCAGAGGAGCTACAGTGTAACAGTGTTAACCAACACCTGCATTATATCACGAGTGTAGCAACTATGTCACTAAGGGCAATATTTGATGTGATTTAATGTCGAGCCATTACAGGACATCACGATTTGGAAAACCAATATTCGTGAGCACCGTCATTTTTCTGCAGAGCCCAAACAGACTTCAAATGCATGTTCAGCATAGATGAATCGAACGTGTGAGGAATGATTAGCATGAATCTGTAAGTGTGAAACACACTGTTTTTAAATGATGTAGCGAGTTCAAACATACAAATACCTAGCAGACTGTCAGAAACAAGAAAAAATATGAAAAGAAATCTTTCTGAACCACCTTTTAAATGACCGTTTTCAGTTATTTCAATGAATCCAAACAACCTTGCGGACCAGTACAAGTCTAGTGCAGAAATGTCACTACTAATGCAAAGAAATTTAATATTAACACACGCAAGGTAAGAATCAAATAACACCTTCAGTCCAGCAGTTGATCTGAACGAAGCACATCCATATATTGATCAGTTTTTACTGTGGGACGGTTTACAATAAATAGACACGGATGATGAAAGCAAATGAAAAATCTTAAGCTCTAATTTTTACCCTCTTCTCACTTTTCAGAGTAACCTGAAGATAGAAGAGGTTTGCATTACAGAACCATGTGAGACTACTGTCAGTACTCACTGACATTAAATGCATGTTGAGCATAGATGAATTACAGGGGAGAGCACTTTAGATTTTTAAAATATAAAATGTCCCGGTATATATAAATGATGAAATATAATTACCTTTAATGAAGGAAAAAATAAAAAAAATAAAAATCTCAACCATGAGATTTACGTCAACATTTTTTGTTTACATAAAAACACCATTAGCAGACAACTTTGTTGTGAAAGCCTCAAAGATCTCCAGTCAGTGAAGCAACAACCACACACAAATCATCAGAGCACTCAGAGAAAATGTAATAGTAAAACCAGAGGGTCTTAATCTCTCGATAGGAATGTGGACCAGCAGCAGCGTTGCTCTGTGCCGGTTTCAATGCCCGTGTCTGAACTCTGTCACACCGCTTGAGCCGTGATGGTCTGTGGACTGAGTGCATTCGTCAGGCTCATCCAGCTGACAGAATACCTTCAGACAGCGCAGCAGCACAGCCGGAGAATGTGACCTGATGTACTGTGACAGCTAGACACAGAAGTGCACTCCAGCTCGGGTCACCTTGCACAGCGCGACTGTAACCCCTGAGACTGCGGACACTACAGCAGGGCCTCGCCGGAACAAAACTGCACTAATGGGTAATGCTCGTTTACCTGTGCCGTGGGCATTAAAGGCACTTCAAAACACGCTGTCGTGTTATAACCCACAGCTGTACTCAGAAAACTGCCTGACCAGCTTTATCGTGTGGCGCAAACGTTCATTTTCCCTGACACATATTTTTAGCTGTCACAGGTGCACATCCAGCTGTTACAATAGCAGAATTTACAAGACTGCTGAACTGTGATTGATTGCATCTCTAAAAGATGAGACCAACACACGTGCGCGCGTGCACACACACACGAAAAAAAGATAATCCATTAGGATATCAAAAAGTGGAAATAAACGCCACGAAGTGCAGAGTACTGCCAAGGGCGAAACGATTCATTCAGCTGGCTACCAGCAGATTAGCTCAGGCCGTGACCGTTTTGTTATTCATCATTTCACTTTAGTTTTATTAAAAAGTTAAATGTGTGGCTTTCATCTCGGCTCCACTCTAATATTAGGTCTACCAAATCTTGTGATCTGCGTGATCCCAAACATGCCCCAATTCTTCTGCCTGATAATGTGAAATATTAACTAATTAAAAATTGTTTATAGGAATCCTGATAGTAATCATGTGTGGAGGTAGTCCTTAGCTTTTGGCCTCTTTTCAGCACGTCAGAGTTTGGTGATATAAAACCAAATCAAAGGGGCTGCATGCACTTCTAATGTGGCAATTTTTTCCAGCTAAACATGAAAGATAACTGGAACCAATGTGATAGAGAATGCGATCTGTATTCTGTAGGACCATCTAACACCGGCAAACGTTTGCAGCTCTGTGGATTACAGAAATAAATTCATAGCTTGTGTGCACAGTGATCACACTGCTGGATCTAATAAAACGGCATGGGAGCTGGTCAACACCTTAGATTGTAAATTGGTTTAATACTGCTGCTAGTATATTGCTGCTAGAGAGCATTTCAATATTTTATTTTCATTAGCTAAACTTTCCCAGGTGGCACTGTAAGTACAATATGTGTTTAATGCAACTATGTAAGTGTTGGTGTTTGTAATGTATTCATATTCAGAAAGATTAAAGAAGCCAATACCAACATCATTTCCATTCTCATTGTTACTTCTATCTCTCCTTCTTTATATATATATATATATATTTTTTTTTATCATCTATTTTTAAAAATATTTTTGCATAAAACTGTTTTTTTGCTCATATGTTGCAGATGGATGATGGTACCCATGGCCAGGAGGGATTATTACAGTCTCTTCTGTGTTACACCTCCTACACAGGCTCTAGTCCTTTACTTTGCTCCATCCTTCCCAATTCCCCTCCACCGCCACCACCGTTCCCCATCTTTTGTAGCACCGCTCTGGATTAGTCACGCTACGAAACTAGGGCTCATCTCCATACCGCAGGATTTGTTTTCCGTCATATGAAGTGAACAAGTGCCTGGGTGTCACCTAAAGAGAAAGTACTGGCTGGCTGAAGGCCCAATACTCAGTGTCTGCCATCTGCCCTAAGTGTTGAACCCTCACAGGCTTCAAAAGCATGCTCGGCATAGATGAACAAAGTGTGAGGAAAGATTTGCAAAAGTCTTGAAGTGTGAAAAATACTTTCTTTATATGAAGTTTGAAAGATAAAAATACCTAGCATTAACAGGCTATCAGAAAAATCCTGACTCACATAACTCCAGAACTCTGTGTACCATTTGTCTAAAATGAGACACTATTGTGACCCCACCTTGCTGTTCTATAACACATTCAGATAATAAAATTTATTGCTTTTGTGACTTTAAAACATGCGATTTAAAAAAAACAAACTTCTTACCCAATAATTCAACATTACATCTCTATTTATTTAAGCAGATAATAAACTCAAAACTACCTGGAGCCACTTACCTGAAATATACATATAACCACCATACACCGTCCCAGCGTGGCCATAATGTGGCTCATTCATTTTGGCAACGTATGTCCATTCATTTGTCCTTGGGTTGTAGCACTCCACAGTAGCTTGAAGAAAAAGATGAAAAAAAGACTGTATTAGTAGAAAGTAGGTCGAAAGTAAGACGCAACTAAGGAGGACAAACAGCAGCAAATGAGGCCTTGGAGGGTCTCAGTGTGGGAGCTAAAACAAGGATTTAAATACAGAGTACACATCCCCACCAGCTCTGAATGCACTGACTGTGCAGGAAATAGTGAGATTGTTCGAGCTTTCATATTAAGGTGTCTGACGATGGTTCTATAAAATATCAGGAATTTAGAACAGGGACTTTAGGGTTCATTAGGGTTGATAATTGCTGGCTGGGAACCTGAAAACCAGCCAGCCAGGCAGGGCCAATCAACATCTGACTTAAACAGGCAATGATTGACCTTAACATCAAACACCACAGTTTAACAATGCTGAATCACAAGTTCCCATTTCACTAGAGCATGTTAACATTTATGACAAAGATTTGTGAACTACTAAGAATTACCAGAATTTCTACATTTATTATGGGTTACAGTCCCATACCTTCCCTGTTGACTGCTACAGGCTTACTGGCAAATAAAATGGGTTTCACCAGTGGCTGATCTGTTTCATCATTTCTCCGTTTACTATATCTGAGATCCAGTTTTCTACACTTTTGGACTGAACTTGTTGCAGAAAGTATTTGAAGTGAGGTGTTCCAATTACGGAGTCTGGAAATGTAGGTTGTAGATGAGCCCATCTCCATAAACATGCTTCAATCAACTTTCAGAGAACCTCAGGAGAGTGCTACAGGAGAAACCTGAGCTGGGAAAGGCTGCACGGGTAGTTCTAAAGACACGAGTGAGGACAAACTCTCAACAATCAGGACTGTTGCTCCACTTTCCAGGAGCAGCTACCCTGCAAAAATCACAACTGAGACAGTAAAGCACAAACACACTTAAATACAGAGCACATACCAATAGAAACGGTGGAAATGAGCCCAATGCTAACTACAAAACACATGCAGCAATCTCTACAACCTGCTTAAAATCTTTTCTGTTCCTGAAACTAACACCAAAGCAGTAGGGCACAGTGGAGGGAGTGTCATTATTCAGGGCTGCTTTGCTACTTCAGGCCTGGGTGCCTCACAATAGTGTCGGGAAGAATGAACAACAGTTTTTTAAAGTGTGAATATAAGCTTCTGAGTTTTGTTCAATCATTTCATTTTAGAAATAGATAATGATTTTTTTTGAGGGCAGTCTTTCAAAATAACTCCTCACTTTACAAGACTTATAAGCCACTGAAGAATATGAGGTTATAAAGGAGCTTCTATTAGTTACTCAGCTCATGAGCCGGGCTTTTCCTGCCTGCACTGTAAATGATTAAACCCTCATGTTATTGGTGCAGTCACATTGTGTTTCTTCATAAATGAGTCAGAAAAAAATCTAAATAATAAATAAGTTTAGAAATCCTGATAATCCAATACAGCAAGACCTAGACCCTACATTTAGCTTCTTTTTTATTTATAAAGGGTCAATTAAAGCATATTTATAGGTGCTTAAAGCAGCTTTAAGAGAAAGAGCTATAAAAGGGTTTACAATATGATGAACTACAATTAGTAACAGACATCCTCTTTTACGTACATCTTTGTTACATCCCTTTGAAAAAATAAAAGCAGCACAAAACTAAAATCCACGCAACACTCAGGACTGCAAGTATATTCTAAATATTCGTCTCTATGTCATGAAGCTTTTCTTTTAAAATCTGGGCATTTCTGATGTAACAGAAAAACCACACCCTCGTGATTTACCCAGAGCAAACAAATATAATAAAAGGGGCACATCCAGAAAAACATGGAGGCCTGACCGCGTGCAGTTAAAGGGCAGTGAAACGTAAAGAAGGAGGAGGCAGCTGTGTAGACTGACAGTGAACTGGTGCTGTGTTTTTTGGTCTAATTATAACCCTACTGCTTCCAATGTAGCCCCGCTCTGTCCACTGCAGCTACAGAGCTGAATTTAAGTACTGGGTGGCACCTCTCTGTGGTCTACAGTTGGTGCAGAGATTGCAGATTGGTTACTCAGCATCAACAACCAAATTACAAAGACTAGATATAAATGTATAAATATATCTGTTCGCTTTTGTGCTTTCACCAGAGGGATGAAACGTGAACCAAAGACCTTGTAAAAGCATCAGATTACTGATACAAGTTGATCTGATATGACCCGCTTCTTTCCCCCCTTTTTTAATCACTGAAAACGCCACTGACAACATGTATCCACCTCTTTATTTAATCCTCCCTGCAGGCACAGTTTGTGTGCCAGCTTCGTCTCTAGCTCATCACCTACAGTTCAATGTTATGTACCTACCACAGCTCTGAACAAAGAAAAACATTGTGACTTTGTTAAGATTGCATCAATGTAGGCTGCGGTTTTGTTGTATTGCACTGCAATTTATTACACGGGGAGAAAAAAAAAACCAAACCTATTTCATTCATTATATATTATGACACCCTAAACGACGCCTCATCAAATTCCATGACACTTCTCTGAGGCTGCGATCGCTGAAATTGATTCTGCATGTGCTGAAATGCATTTGTAATGGATTACGTTCAATTGGGAGGGTATTTGTGATAATGTGCCTATCCTCTAAATTTTATTAAATTACACACACATTATGTGTGCGACATGTTGAAACAGCAAATGATGTGTATGCACGGCTCTTGATTACTTGGCGTCGGTATGCTTGCAGCCTTATTAAAGCGCTCATTCTTTCTCACACTGCTCTCTCATATTAAAAGTGTAAAATCTCATACAATATTAATTAAAGGCCCCTGTTGTTGCTTAAAAGGAAACAAAAACAAACAAGTGGGGGAAATAAACTCACCAAGTTCCCCTGCAGCATTCCTTCCACCGACAGCGTAGAGGTGTCCCTTGAGTGCACTGAGGTGGAAGAAGGTACGTTTCTCATTAAGGCATGCCACCTGGATCCATTTGTTGTAGCGCGGGTCATATCGGAACACCGTGTCCACTGCTGTTTTGCCTTTGGTGTCGTAGTTACTTTGACCACCCACAACATAGAGAAAGTTGCCGATGACTGCAATGCCGTGTTGGTAACGAGGTGCGTCCATGGGTGCCAGCGCCTTCCATTCGTGAGCCCTCTCATCAAAGAGACGCAGCTCCTTGCTCACAACAAGCTGCTGGCGCAAAACACCACCCAGCGTGACCAGGTGGGCACTGTCTGAGCGGATGGCTGTCCGTTCTGACTGCATAACTGGCTGCATGTAGGGCATCATTTGGTAGTTGCTAGCTTCCAGGAGAAGGTTGACACAGGTGTTGTCCGTGCGCATAAAGTCCACAGTCTGCACGTGATTGATGAGATCCTGCGGGTTCATGAGAGGAAAGCGGATGTTCTTCATGAGCTTTGGGGCATAGTCCATACGGCTGTCCTCAAAGCGTAGCCAGCGGCAAGCTGCCTTGAACAGGTCCAACTCAGTGCAGTGTTTTAAGCTGTTACTGGACAGTACAAAAGCCAAGCGTTCAAATGGTAGCTTGACAAACTCCCCTGTGCCCAGCAGTGAGGGAAAGTTCTTCAGGATGAAATTGTTGACGTATTTATCCACCTCTGTGAGGTTGTATGTATTGGCAATACGTCCCACTTCTACACAGTTGTCCAGAGAAACCTGCGCAGAAAAAAAAAAACAAGTAAAAAATCTTGGAAAGCTGCAAGTAAGCAATGAGCCATTCTTTAAGTTCTTTTTAAGTTGTATAGAACTCTATGGAAAAATGTCCCTCAGACCCTTGCTCTGTGAATTTACGGTCCTCTTGCAAGTTTCAAGTGAATAAAGTCACAGTGTCACAGTGATTGAAACATAAATGAAAGAATAAGCTATGATATTGACTAATGCTCGGCTCATGGAAAAGAAGTCTCATTACAAAGAATCAGTGTTTTAGCAATTTAACACACAGCAGATGTCAACTGAGTCTGCTGCTTTTGTTCATTTTATATCACTTTAAATTTAACAAACTGTGGGTTTTCAGACAGCTGGCAAGAAAACCAGCTTTAATACACCTTGATAAATTTATCAGTAAAAACACATTGCAGCACTGCATTGAAGAAAAACCAAGTACACACACTTTGTAAACACTAATAACTGCTCGTATACATTTTAAATACTTTGCTGTCAGCACTAATAGATAGTTACTGCTTGATAACTTCAGCTAATGAAAGAAGGCAGACATATTAACAGTTGAAATTATAATTAAAAACTAATTTCTCTTGACTCCCTAAAACAAGCACAGCCCACAATCGTCTGGCTGACACTCATTTTAAGTTTGTTGAAATCTGAGGCCCTTTTCTCAATCATATCAACGGGGATTCAACATAACCTTCACCCATTTGACTACACTTTGTGTTTTTGTAAAAGTGCACTTCTGCTGGACCCTGATTCCTTCCTGGACTTGTTCTCCACATCTTCTTGACTTGGTGAACTCTCTGTTGCCCCGCCTAACCTCAAAAAGAAGATCATGCTCTTTGGACACTAACATTTCTCTGAACTTTTGATTTGGACTGGCTAACTGGTGTATTTTTTCCTGTTCAGGTTGTTTGTTTGTTTTTGTCTTTTTTTCTGTGCTCAGATGTTATTGTTTTTGAATTTTGTGTCTAGTGTGACTTTATGTAATTTTGAACTTAAAATCTTACAAATAAACATTTTTAAAAAAGAAGTAGTCTTTGCTGTTTTTGCTCTTCCTCTAGCTCACAGGTTTGCTCAGGCAACATTCCCAGCAGTTCAAATCCAAAATATTAAGGCTCAAGTTCACTTCAGTATCAGAATCAAGATACTTTTTTTAATCCCTGTGGAAATGATGTGGACACAGTTGTTTAAAGACACCAAGAGCAGTAAGTAACTAAGCTAAATTAAATTATACAATAGGTTAAATTATAAATATCCAAATATATTAGACAAATTAAATATTTCTAGTTGACATTGAGGTGGCCCTCTTATCATACTGTACTTTGCTATTTTCTCTGTAGAGGATGTGCAATTAGCAAGAATGTGTAACTATTGCGGTTTATACTTGTGGATCGGATGGTATCTGTTTAAAAAACACACAATGTTTATGAAAAAAGGCTTTCAAATTCTTCTATCCTGTTAATTCAGAAAATAAAATAACTCAAAAACTGCAGGATAGCTGTAAAAACGCAGATTTTGTGAGTATTTCCTTACCCCAGAGATGAGAAAGACCTTGCAAAAGTCTAGCACAGGAAGGATTTGTAAGAAGCTGGCTGCTTCAAGTGTGTCTTGCAGATTCTCCATGTTGAGTGACAACTTTGCCGTATAGATAAAGTCAATAATCTTCTTGAGGCCTATTCGGTTTACTCCATGCAGCTTGATACACATTAAATCCTGTTCTTTCATTCCACCTGCACCAGGGGCGAGTAAGGGAAAAAAGAAACTATAGTTACGAACATACAGTGTCTTTATATGGTTCAACTCAGATATTTTTTCTCATCCTTTAAACATTCAAAGAATAAAAGCTAATATGTGCACACATCACGTTGATGCAAATATCTGTAAAAATGTTCTTACTGTCAAACGACTTATGTCACAGTGAAAGCATAAGGGAGCGCCTTTGTTCACCATTTACACTCTGAGCATTCCCTTTTCAGTAATAAGCTAACTCTAACAAAAAAGCTTTTCCTCTGTTTCTTTAAACTTCACAAGGTAATCTGGACCAAACAAAGAAAACAAATTGAAGTGCACTGCTTATTATATACAAGGTGATGCTGCTTGATGACAAGTTGCCCATCAAAGCTTTAGTCATGAAAGTAAACACCCACAGTTTAATACGAGATAAATTCAGTGCGGTAAGGTTGCGTTCTCTGACAACATCTGTGCTACTCGTTTTCCTTGCGTCAGATTAAAAGCTTTTCAGTTTAATTACCCAGATATCTTTGTTATCCGAAAGTGAATGACGAAAAATTTTGCAGTCTGTTATTCCTGAAAACACCACAGAAAAACTCTATGTACTTAGAAAGAGCTCAAGGTTTTTCCGCCTCTGCATACAGTGCATGAAGGAGATGAAACAGGCAAGTAGGTCATTTATATTCATTGCGAGCACAAATGACCATGAACATGAATGCATAACAATGGCTCAAACACGCTGGTTTTATAACATAAATATACGCTCAGTACTGGAGGGATGAGGGCACAAGGTCAATTTAAGTAATTCATTCACAATGCAAAATTCTAGCAACATGACTGCCACTGTGTGGAAACACAAATGCTCATGAAAAGAAAGCAATTTAGTGGAAAGTATAGAAATATAACACATTTAAATGCCTGTGCCACTGTCACAAATATCACAAAATTCTACATCGTGTTCTGGCTCAAGAAAGGGTTTGTAGACCAACCTGTGAACATGGCTTTGAAATAGTCGGAGGAGGAGGCCATCATTGCACGGTGCACAGGGAACGCTTCATCACAGTCGCCAGCCACCAATGTGACATCACAGAGCAATCCCTCTATCCTCAGCTGGTCAAATCCCTAAAAAAAAAAAAGAAGAAGAAGAAAAAAAGAGGTTTGTTGCTGGCCCCGAGCTTAGAGCACCTGAACTGCTCTGAATTTACTCCCCAGCAGAAGATCTCAGCTTAGACAAAGCCAGATGAAAAGCACCATTACTAAAACTCTCAAATATAGTTGCTGCCAAAAAAGTAAAAAGTAGTCACTGCTTTAGGGCTCAACACAATGAACTTGTGTGGTTCAGTGAGGAAAAAAACAAAATTCTGTCAGCAACGGCCTGTCAGACATGAGCTCAAGGACCTGAAATGATATGTGACAGCACTCTAGTCTTGAGCTGGAGCTGACCGACTGATTGTTGCCTTCCTATTTTCTTGGCTTTCTTACGCACAACTGGTTCAGAGTAACATGTTTAGAATTACAGGGATTTTTTTCTCTGGTTGGCAGAGAAAGCTGATGCAAAGTTACAACTAAAAGGCACTACCTACACTAAAGACGGGTAAACACACTTTAATTCATAAGTGGATATTGCACTTATTCACCCAACACCTGATTTCTCTACCTAATAGCTGACTACCACTTCTGATAATGGTTATGGCAGGATGCACTTATAATGTTCAAGCCTTAAAAGCACCTTGAGGCGACTGTTACTGTGATTTGGCACTTTTTAATAAAACTGATTTTTTTTTAAACCTGTATAACACATACTGACTAATGATATTAGTAACTTAGTTTAGGATTTATACACAACCCCTGCAATAATCAGTGGGCGGGTTTTTTGGTGGATGCTTCCAAATGCGTTGCCTAATTGAGACTAACAGATTCTATAATCAGGGTGTACGATCACATCAGGCTTGAAAAATCATTAGCATTCCCTTACTGTGCTGTGGCAGCAAAAGATTAATGAGCTGCAAAAGCAGCCAACGGCCATTCATTTTCAGTGAGAGCCGATGACGAAGGACAGTTATTGCTGTTGCAGCAAACAGCGGGATGCCAGCGCTCACAAGCACAACTTTAGGCTGATCTTCACTTTGCACCAATCAACGGTGAGATGCTTTGGCTGTCACCAATTGTAACATTTATGCACCTTTTTGACTGTTGCGGGTGTGTGGGGGGGTACATAAGTACAAGATGAGTGAGCTTTTGTTATATTTTTCATCAACAGTAAATCAGGTTGCGCTCACCCTTTACATCAAATTACATAGACACCAAACCCCAAATGTTTTGGATTATTACTGAAATACAAGACAAGATATTAAACTGTGCCCAGTAATCCGTGGTATGAAATCCCTTATGTTGTGTGATACCGCAATGTTAACAGTTTTTAATCTTCAAAGAAATCCAAATAAATTAAAACAAATATTCAACATCTTTCTGGCCTGCAATTTGCAAACATCTCTGAGCAGAGCTATATAAACCAAAGAAATGGTAATAGCAAACGTGAATGTTATTATCAGGCGATGGTGATATTTGACACTTTGTTTTCTCCATGTTTCTGCACTCTCACCTGAAGAACCACTGAGCTGTGCGTGTTGCTTGTGAAAAATCGAGTGTTTCCAGTCTTTGATGCCTGAAGGTGAGCAGAGATGCCCATATCACCATAGCCCAGAGCAACTTTCATGTGAGCGTCGTCGTCCTCCACGAGGGATCTAATAGGAAAAAGGAAATATTTTATGTTTTTTTATTTATTTATTTATTTTTAACTTCAAACAGGTAGCAAATGCACATTTCCCTCTAATTTTAGCTTCTGGAAAGTAGGACAGTTGCATTTTCAAAGTGACACTGCTTAAGGACATTTTGGGCAGCGGTAGCTTAATTGTTAGACTGTCACCTAAAAGTTGTAGAACCGCAAGACTGAATCAGCGAGGGAAATTGTGGCAAAGGAAGTGAACAAGGTACAGCGATCTTCCCAAAGCTCTAACCAACCACAATCGAGCTCTAGGCCACTCATGATTCTTAAAAAGCTGCTCATGAGAATAATCCTCTCCTGTGCTTAGATAATATTCAAGAAATTCTTAATATCATCATACATATCTTCAGAAAATCAGTAAAACAATGTGAAATACCCAAGGCTGACATTGCATTCATTCTAACTTTTGTTTACTAGCCTTAAATGAACATGCAAGTATCCAAGTTTTGAAATCCTAATGTCATATTTACAGCCTTCATTATCCACTTTAGTTGTATAGATGAACAAGTTATAGGCACATATATGTGTGCCATAACCACCAGCAGCAGGATCTGGCATGAATATTCAACACGCTATCAAAATGAGATCAAAAACTTTGGATTTACATGATATTTGATGTGTGTGTGCTGTAGTCACAGTATACGAGCCTTTTTGCCAGAACTGAGCATTTCCACTTAGGTGGATGTGGTGTAACGGTTCAATTCCAAGCTCCTTCTGTCCACCTGTCAAACTGACCTTGGACAAGAGGCTAAACTCTTAATTGGTCCCAGTGGCCAGGAAAGCACCTTGCCTGGTAGATTCCCGCCACCAGTGTGTGCTTGTGAGCAAGATGCAGACTAGATAATATCGCTATATAAATGGAGACATACACCATTTCCCACAGTACACAGTAAATATATAAATTAAAAAGAGAAGCTCCCTGAATTGTCCCTGGATGATTAATAGATTTCATTCTGGACAACCTCTACCACCTTCCATCTAGTGCCTACATCATGTTAAAATGTAAAGAATACACACCTCAGTGCAATACACCCGAACATAAAGTTTGCAAATGGATTCTCCGCTGACAACGGCATCTCGTCTTCCGCCACATTCAGCAGCAGCTCACCTTCCTTCCACTCCCCCCCCCTTCTTTTCTTCATACAAGGCTTTTTAGGATTGCACATTTGTTACAAACACTGAAACCTCTGGAGGCCATGGAGTGTCACAGAACACATTATTACACAAAATATTTGAAAAAGTAAGCGTGAAGGTGAAAGTGAAGCGCCTGGCTTCAAGTTGACATTGAAGGATTTTTCTGCTGTGCACAAAAAAATGAACTAGCTGCGATGGCTAAATGATAAACAAACAATAATACCCACCGATATAGACTTAGTGACACTTTAGTTGTTTTTTGACTCAAGCTGGATGCTGATGGGTATCACAGCTATGTAATGCATCATCTCTTGAAATTTAATGAGGAAATGAAAAAAGAAAGCTTTTGATGAATTTAAATGAGCTGCACAGCACTGAAAAAGATCATTAAATAGAAATAATGTGACTAATAGTCAAAGCATATTACATGTACAGTCATTATTTCTCAGGTTTCAGCGCTTAGGGAAGAAAAAAAAAAACGATAGGATACAAAATACTGCTAATGATGATTGAAGCAAATGAAAGTTTTGGGGTTTTTTTGTTGTTGTTTTGCATAACGTCTAACTGATTTATCATTTCGGGGATCCTACACAGTAAGAGTCCTCTGGGAAGTCTTGCAGCAGCCGTCTGTGAGAAAAAAGTCAGCGCCGTGGGAGCACGATAATTTAGCATTTTGTCATAACCTATAAATGTGTAAAAGGATGGAAATTCAGATACAACTACGACCTCGACATGTGATGTAATCGGGTGTAAAGTCCCTAACTGCTCCATAGAGGCTGAACGCGGAAAGCCGGCAAGTGTGACTCAGATCCCCGAGGTGGATACTCTCGGGATACGAGTACGTTTTGTTCAGACAAAACTGACATTAGAGAATGAAGCTCATTTGGGTAAAAGAGCTGTGGATCAAACGAAGAACAATACTCTCATTTGCTATCAAGCAACACAGCTCTATCGTGTATACCCTAAGCAAATCATTTGGATTGCTTTACTACTTAAAGTACAAAAAACAAAACAAATACAAAAACAAAACAAAAAAGCTGACCTTGGCGTTAACAGTTATCAAAAAAAATCAGAAACACCTGTCTTGCATTTCGAGAAAAGCGAGAGCAGCTGAGCTGACGCAGTTATTATCCTGTAAGTGAGAAAATGACGGCAGTCCGACAATGAAAACAATGATGCGTTTAAAGAAGGGCGGCTGTTTTAATGCGCAAGAAAAAAAAAACAACTTTCTTTGCCATGTCTGCGCCCACAGAAGCCAATTAAAGATCTGTATTTCTAACACAGAATGAAAACTAGGCCTAAAATATTATTTCTGTTCTCCATGCACTATATTGAGATGACATAAACAGCAATTAATGTGCAATTGGGACCTCAAACAGTGTTAATTTTCAGACGAATACTGGCCTGGTTAGAAGTCTTCTTATATTTTTCCCCCACAAAAATGTCTGGCTCATCATAGAAGTGGATTTGTGTCTTCAAACAGAGCCCACGAGCAAGCAGCGCTTGTCAGATATACGAGACTAATGGAAGTAATTTGAAGTTCTTGTCTGGCTGAGCGTTTGATTTTTTTATTTTTTTTTATTTATTTTTTGTGGTTAGCAGAGTGGTTTTCCCATTTGTGAGTAAATGTTCCCTGTGCTTTGAAGGGCTGTTATTCAACATCACTGAATAAAACATAGCTTTTACATGTTAATAAAAAGACTGAGTGTAACACTCTTCTTTCATATGTATGAAATTAAGTTGATGTGGCATATTTAGGTGGAGGTGATATTTTAAACTTGTTTTACACTTAAACTGAAAAACAGTTTATGCCTGTCCCAATAACAGATAGATAAAAATAGAACACAGGGGAGGGAGTACAGTTATTCTTTATAAGTATAGGAGAAACTACACAACCCACAATGAATAATTAAAGAATGCTCTTGATATTGAGAGTCTCTTAAATATGTGTTTTTTTTCTACTCAGGAGCAATATTCATATAGCAACTCTGATTGCAGCAAAAGGTTAGCTGCCCAGTCTGATAACCGATCATCTAGTCTTCAGCTTTCCTCTAACATGTCTGGTTTTTACTTAATCAGAAATAAAGAAAACATAGTCCCAGCCAATAAAGTAAGCTGGGAATATAACACTTGCCTCTGTCTGCATTACATGCATATCTATTTTAAGATTGATCTCATATAACAAAATGTACATCAGTAATAAGTAGGCAGAACATTGCTTATGTAAATTGTACATCCATTAAAGCTTTTCATGCAGGTCTATTATAGGAGTAATCAGGTGCGATGGTGCTATCATCTGTTACATAAAGACTTGGTAGCACAACATGGTACATCTGATTAGAAGAAAACACTAGTATTTTCTCACTGAACTGTGCACAACGAGACAGATGTCATTCTAATTCTCCCAAAATGTTCATGCTGACCATGTCATGGAGAAAGAAAAAAAAAAACACACACACACTTTGATGATATCACTTTTGTGGGGGGAAAGAAAAAGAAAAGGGGAGCACGATGAAGCAGTGGTTGGCACTGTAGTCTCACAGCAAGGTCCTGGGTTTTTAAATTCGCCATCTATTTGCATCATCTCCCTGTGTCTGCATGTTTTCTCTCTGGCTTCCTCCCACAGTCCACAGACATGCAATTAGTAGAGTTAGGTTAACTGGTGATTCTAAATTGCCCACAGGTGTGAATGGTTGTCTGTGTGCTAGCCCTGGTGACCTGTCCAGGCTGTACTCTGCCTCTTGCCATATGGCAGCTATAATAGGCTCCAACCACCCCCATGACCCTGAATTGGATAATCGGAAGAAAATGGATGGGTGGGCTGAGGGGAAAACAAGATGCAATTCACAGAGAGGATGCAATGAATTAAACTAAATGGCAGAAATAATTATTCCCACCTGCTTCTACTTCAAGATAAAAGTTTCCTTCGATATTAGTATAGATTATAGAACAGTACTAGTGTTTTCCTATTCTTCTTATGCGGAAGCCAATTTTGTCAAATACAATAGCATTCTGTTAATCGAATGGTCACTGTCCAAACGGAGCTGCTCCAGAGCTCTCTCAGGTAGTGGAGGGGCTTCTGCAGTCCATATATCTGAGTATCATTGAGCAAGACATTGAATCTCAAGTTGCCCCCGATCCATCCATCAGAGTGTACACGTGTAAATATTTGATACAATAGTGATTAGATAAAGATAAAGGCACTGCATCAATCTATACGTGACTGGGTGATAAGACTTATAGCAGAAAAACTCTATACAAGTTCCAGTCCTTGTACTACAGATTAGGGCCACTGGAAAAAAAAAAAGTGGAAACGTCTTTTTTTCTTCTTTTTCAGAATTTTGAGAAAAAATAATGGTGGGGGTGGGGGGTGGGGACACATACCCACTTATTTTCCCCAGTAGCCCTAATCCTCTTCCGTAATTTCCCATTCTTTTTCTAATTGTACCATCACGAACTTTTACTAATACTAATTGAGGCAGACAAGCAGCTCTTGGGGTTATTGCAAATCCTCTGAGCACTGCAAAGTCTGACTTTGGGTTAAATTTGCTGGGAAGTCTACCGGGAAGATGCTTTTGTGCAGTAAACTGAAAAAAATTCTGTCTTTATACAGATGCTCACAGAGACTCATTACCGGTTAATTGATTACATTTGATTAACAGTATCTTGGTGCTACTTACCCTCTTAAGCAGTCCCTATGGGGAGACTACTTTTTTTTTTAAAGAAATGTTTACAGCCCCCCCCCC
>VUQR01023428.1:49298-61587 GCA_015108515.1 Hemichromis elongatus | reverse complement strand
TTGCATGTCTACATGTCCTGCGTCAGTTCCCGGAACCTGGTGCAAAGTCACTTCTAAGTTCGCACCGCAGACCTCCAGTGCTCATGTCCATTTATTTCCCCATTTGTTTGGCTGTTGACATTATTTTTGAATCCTGCTGTACAAACGTAATCATGGAGGCCACACAACTTGATTACACCAATAACTAATACACAAAAAGATTATGCCTTTATGAGGACATGGAGAGAAAAAAAAAACAGAGACACCAATCATATTGGCAGTGAGGGCGCTAAAATACCATAGCCATTGTGTCTAAACAGGAATAGGGTGGTGTGTTCAGGCATAATCAAAGGCATTCTGTTTTACATCTTTGCCTCTGACAGATGGCTTTTCATGTCTGATTTCATTTTTTATTGAATGCTGAACTCATTCCCTGCTTCCACACTAGACTGGAATTACTAGTGCAGGTCCAGTTTTGAAGTTGCGAAACATCTATATCGTCTGGCAGGAAAGGGATCAAAAGTCCTTTGAAAAGTCTGAACTTGGGATTTTTTGATTCTGCAGGCACTTGATTTATTGGGAGGTGCCTGTGATACCTGCCCACACTTTGCAGACTAACAAAAAAAAAGACAGATCTCTATTTTTAGGTTGGAGAAGCAAAAGAATGAATCATAGATAAAAGTGGTGAGAAAAAACAAGATTATAATCTATATGATCATGCTTTGGGGTGAGTTCAGTTGGAACTTGCACAAAGACATACAGAAAAGTTAATGTCTGATACTGATATGTAAATAATGCAGAACCAGAAAGGCTTTGATTGCAGCTCTTACGGATTTTCTGCTTCCGATTTACGTTTAAAATGATACAATTTGCACCCATCAGTCTGACACCTAAAATACATTAATTACTGACAGCAGTGGCAAAAGCTTAAACCCCTTAAAAGTAAGTGGAATTTTTTTCTGTGCCACTCCAAACTGTACTTAACTGCATCCTGTTTGCTTTAGGCCTCAGTCACACATACTTAATGACAGGTCAGTGATCATTTGGCAAACAGAGTTTGCCATCGAAAAACCCCCCAAAACAAAACAAATTAAGTATATTCACAGACTGGTTGGTGAGTGGTTCCTGGAAATTGTTAGCGTGAAAGTGGTCGCAAAGATGATACTGCAACGAAAATGTGATTGCTTTGTTAGCTTGCAGTTTGCTTGGGTTACCTATACATGTAGTTTCTGTGGAAGACAACAACTTTTCTGCAAACACTTGCAAGCTACTCACCCAGCAGTACTGAAATTACAAAAAGTATAACGCAAACCAAAAATCCTTTTTTTAAAGTAAAAGTTGTGTCTTCTGACATTTGTTGGATTCAGCAGTAAAGCACAACTTTTAATCTGAAGGTGAGCACTCTCGATTTCTTGTTTGCATCACACATTTTCAAGTTTCACTACATTTCAGAAAGTAACTAACATCTTCTATGCAAATCACAAACGACCAGAACAATCTCAAAAAAGACCAAAACAATCACAAGGAGATTTTAGGTGTAGCACCATCTTTGCAACCCATTTTACCTAATAACCACTCACCAACCTGTCAGGTAATTCACACATTTTCCCCCCAAGGATTGGAGATTGCCTGGGGGTTAGTGATCAGACTCTAGGCTCGTGACTGAGGCTTTAATTATTATCCTTAAGACTGTGCAGAATTGAACAGGAGTCCACCTCTGACAAACTAAAGTGGCTGTAAATAATTGAGAACAACTATGTTAAATAAACGATAACAATAATTTGTAAATAATGTAGACCCACTGAAACGTGACAGTTTACTACAATTTCACACTGCCTTTTCTTCTTTATTCTCCTTAAATTTTATATTCCCATCTCTTCTGAAACACAGGTCTGAAAATACACACTTAATGTCAGTGAAAAACAAGACGCCATGAAGTCCAAGTAACTCTCAATGGACAAGGTAGAAAGCCATTTCTAAAACTAGGAGCACACCATCCTCAATAAATATGAAATTCAAGAAGTTTGGGAACACCTCGGCTCCTCATAAAGTTGGCAGTCTAACTCAGTGGTCACTCAGAGCGAGATTCTTAGGTCCTCTGAAGAGATACCTGCTGGAACGATGGCCATGTCGGCGGCACTTCATCAATCAAGCTTTTAAGCTAAAGTGGCTAGACAGAAGCCACTTGAGGAAAAAGACATCTGACAGCCCAATTGGAATTTGTCAAACAGCATTTTCAAGGACTCCAAGAGCATGACAGAAAAGCTTCAGGTTTCATGAGGAAAAACTGAACTTTCCCATCATAAGCTGCTAAAGCTTGGGGTGGCGGCATCATACTGCAGGAGTGCAGTGACCGAGGAGCTGCATGAAACCTCTCAAATAGATACATAAAACATGCTCCAGAGTGCACAGAAACGCTGATTCTGGCAACTATGAATGAGACTCCAAGAAGCTCTGCTTCTAATATCCTGACAAGTACGAGGAGGGGCTTTGATCCATCTGTAATGTTGTAATTAAACAATAAAGCTCTCTTATTTAAAGACAAGAGAAAATAATTACTAGTAAGAGCGAGAGAGAGAGAGAGAGAGAGAGAGAAGCTGAAAAGATAGCCCCCCCTCCTTCCCCCCCACGGACCATCCGTGGCATACACTGCTCATGCATCATCTGTGGAAAGACTTGACGATGGCAGTTGAAAGATGCTGCCCTTCCAATCTGACAGAGCTTGAGAAGATCTATAAGGAAGAAGGGGATAAATTGTTCATGTTTGCAAAGCTTGCAGAGACTTACCCAAGAGCCCAAAGCTTTAAATGCTGCCAACGGGACTTTCAAAAGTACCAAATTAAAAAAGGCCTAAATAATTATGATAATGAGAGACTTCAGTTCTTCCATTTTTAACAGATTTATGTATTCTGTGTGACCGATGGGCAGAAAATTGCAATTTCATCCATTCAAGATTAAATCTACAAGATAAAAATGTGCCAAAGTGAAGGAGCCCACATACCTTCTGAATCCACTGTGTTTTGATTGTTTGTGTGTGTGCATGTGTATGTGTGTACTCAACAAAAAGATCACAAGCCTCCTACAGTCTGGCTGGTGCTCTCACAATACACTCTCTAGCAGCTGAATCCAAAGCGCTCATGAAAACAGAAAGGCACAAGACAAGGTGACAAAGAGCACGGAGGGAAACAAAACAGGGACAACTAGGTGAGCACCTCTGAAGCTAAGTGTGCCGAGTCAGGAGGAAAATCCATATGTCTTAGTAAGCAGACACCTATAGTGAAGAAGTCACTTTCAATCACTGAGAATAGCAGTGCAATAATGCTATGAACAGCTCCTCTTCACAGAAAAAAATAAAGAGTACAGTACAATGATCAATCATCACATCACCTCAATCACTATCAAGGTAAGAAACCACAAGTTTACAGACTCAACATATTGGGGCTTTATCCATCCACTCATTCTCTTCCACTCATCCTTATCAAGGTCGCGGGGGGAGCCAGAGCCTATCCTAGCTACCTTAAGGTGATTATACCCCGGACAGGTCGGCAATCTGATGTAGGGCTATCACAGAGACAGACAACCAAATTCTAACTCTAACCTTCTTGCTGTGAGACGACAGTGAGACGACAGTGCTATAGTTGGTAAAAGGCAACCCAAACCTACAGCATCAGCCTAGACACACGGATGTGTTCATCTCCGTACACAAGCGTGCTTCAATTTAGCTGCCGCACATTTCTCAGCATCTGTCTTTCCCTCAGCAACAACACGCTTTCTTCTTCGACTAATCTGAAAACTCCACAAATAAGAAAAGAAATCTCTCAACATTTCAAAGAGCTAGGTGCAGCTTCCGTTTCGCTTCCTGCACCACACACAGACGCGCAAAATAAGAAACAGTGGGGCAGAGAAAAAGAGGAAGTGTTACAGTCTTTAAAATTCTCCTCTCATACCATCTCTTTTCCATCAAACAGCCCTCGGTGCATCCAAACTCTGACAGCAGGTCTGCTGGATAGACTGCAATAAGAAAATGTGTCCACAGTAAAAACAGAGATTTTGATGAAGTTATTGATGATTTTCCCCCCTTTTTGGTCAAGAGATCACTCATCAGCTCTTTTCAGATATCTGTCTAGAGGTGTCAGACAAATTGCATTTGCTCCGTTGATTGAGATGAAAATTGACACTTCCATAATTAAAACTAAGTCTTCTGAATCAATACTAACAATGCACTGGTCACAGGCTTAACAGTTATCCTTTTAATTGCTGGCAATCACAAATGGGATTCTTATTTAAAACAGTATGTAATTAACCTGTTGTTTTTAATTAAAAACGGAAAAACTAATGAATGCAAAGGAAAATATTAAGCTTTAAGTGGATGGTTGGGGCTCTCTCTCTGTCTAGGACAAACTATCCATCATCTCTTGATAATTACTCTAATCGCAGCTAATAATCTTAGCAGTCTCCTGCAATTATACTTTATAATCAACTAGCAGTTTGAGGTCAAGGTTACATAAATACGACTGAAACTAAACTTACTTAAACTAAATTTCTGGAAAAAAAGAAAAGGAAGAAAAAAGTTTCAGCCTACACTGCAAATGGTTAAGTCAAGAAAGCTTCCCACAGTGTTTGCTCGTAGGTGGAACAATCTGTCAGCATGTAACAAATGTTAAATCAACCCGAAGGACGTTGTTAGAGGTAACATGACCCGGCAAGGCCCGCTGTATGCAAGTCAAAAGAACTACTACAGTCCTCTACCCGGGGCACTAACTTGCCCTGGGTAGAGCAGTAATTAAGCAGAGGCACAGCTTTGCATACAAAGGGGCTTAATCTGTCAATATCTAGAACGGGGCGCATGATTAATTGTAGATCCTGCAACAATCGTATAGGTCAGCAATGTTTATTTCTATTTTTAATTCCCCTGACTGTCCCAATGTGGTATTGCCTCTGTTCCATTAAGCCAATTACATCCTTTCAATATGAAAACTATCCAAAATGAACAGAAAGTACTTGGGAAGGAGCTTCTGTGGGAGTGAATGGAGAAAACTGGCAGCTCTATGGAAAAAGAAAAGAAACAAAGGTGCAAATAAAGTGACAAAGAGTAAGGTAGCTCTGACTGACCTTCTGACAAGAGTCAAGAATCTGATTTTTCTTCCGAGAATCTATTGTTGGCTCTGCTGGATTTGCTTTCCAATCCAGTCACTAAACCTGAAATAACACTTTCTTTTTTGCCCAAATGTTCTCTCAGGCTCGACGGCTGTTCTGACTTTTCTAGTCGTCCTCCCCAGTCTTTAGGGCAAGCTGTACTGTTCTTCATTTTACAAGTCACAGTTTTATTTTTGGGATTATAAAAAGATTTTTTCCCCTCTCTGCACTGCGTTCTGACAGACAGTAGCTCGGTGAATTGGATGTCATCCACCTAATAAGGGAGTTCAATTTGGTTACTGCAATGCATCTTTTTTTTTTTTATTCTTGCCAGATTAGATACCTACTTAGAGGTGAACTGTTTGGTGAAAGTACACCCAACTTCATCTTATGTTTGAGTAGGTGTGTGCGTGTGTGTGTGTGTGCGTGTGTGTAAGATGAGCACAGATATGACAGTTTCACCTGACTGAACTCAGTTGATGCTCTGCCAGCCAGACTGCCTGCGCCTCCCCTCTGGCCTTTCAATGAAAATAAATGATCCCTGGGTGGCTGTTTCTTTTTCTACAAAATGGCCACAAGTCAGCAGGAACTTAATGTCCGCTCCAAAGGGAAGGTAAAGTAAAAGCTCCGAGACAATTTTCTAAAGTTCTTAATTTATCCACCAGCAGAGCAGACGTTAAGCTCCTTTGTCTGTGCAGGTAGATGCATACAGATGAATATCGAAGCCGTGATCCAAAGCTGGCCTCATTTAAAAGTATCAGCAGATGTTGATTCAATGAAGATGGGGTTCAATACTATGAGCTTTTTCAAGTAAACAATTTAGCAAGGGATTCTATTTGTACAGGAAGCTGGGGTGTGCTGTCGCATTGCTTCACATGAAGGGAGGCGCACCAGTGCTTTTTTAAAAGAATTATTAACTTATAAAATATTAAATGTGCTCCTCTGCAAAAATAACTTGGCCCACTTTGTGACAAATAAACAACAGAGCAATAATTAACCACCTCTACAGCGAGTCTCGTCTTGGACAGCAGTTAGCTAAGGAATCTTTGTTTTTCGTCTCTGCAGCCTTGCAGAGCTTTAAGATTGGGTACATTGGGTACAAAACCTTTCTGCTTCAGGTTTTAAGTACAGTCACCCTTCAGTCCCCAGCAGATCTCCATAGCAGATAAAGAAATGCCGTGACCAGCAGCAGTCCAAGATTGTGGAGATTTGCTCAAACTGCAGGACAAGAAACACTCAAGCAGCAGCTGAATGATATCAAGAAATTCCAAACAGCGACCTGTCAGCCTGCTGGTAGGAAAAAACAAAAAGGCAAAAAATACAAAATCTCTGGTTAGCCATGACTAAACTTTCAAAATAAGGGCAAGGGAATTGCCTGCTGGTAAACTGATCGTTGCAGTTTTGAGGGGGTAGACAGAACATGAGCCAAGCCAGCATATTAATTATTTCTCACTGATCTCCAAATTTAGCTGCACTTTTAAAGATGTTTTCAGCATTAGCTAAAAACAGCACTTTCAACTTTTCTGCTGTCACAGAAGTTAAACTTAGTCAGACCTGACTGAGTCCAATTAACACATAAATCATGGTGTGATATATCTGGTGAAACTCTTGAGAATACTGCCGCTCTTGTTTTATGTATTTTTAACCATGAAAAATGCCTGCGATCAGAGGGAGCTGGATTCAACGTCAAAGCAAATGAACATCCGCATATCTTATATCGTTTGTCAGCTGTCAAATCAAATCTGTGATTATTTTCAGAATATATGAATATAGATTAATTTTTGATAAAAACAAAAAACAAAGACTAACAGGGAAAAAAAACTCAAGGTTGGACATAAAGAAAATTTAACAGCAATGGTTTCATAGTAGTAGCACTGGGGATTTCAGCAGCAGAAGGCTTTTACAGCCACACGAGACATGTGAAGCATCTTGATTTGCAAAAATCTGTTAAACAGATTCTCAGGGCTTTCATTTTATGTAAAGCTGTTCAATCTGTATGGAATCTAATGCGGCCACACCACTTACACCGCAACAGCCGCAATACAATTTAAAAAAATATATATATACATAGAAAAGTCATCTTGTCTATAGAAAACCTTTTAATGAACAGACATCACATTCTGTGAGTGTTAGATTTTTAAAAATGGTCCATTTCGGTCATGGAAAAAAGCAACATAGATCATTACAGACTCTTTGAGGGTAAATATTAAGAAGCAATTTGTTTTCCAGAGTTTCCAGCATTTTCCCTTAATTGAATTATGCTGACAAAGAGTGACGGGGACAGAGAGAAAGGGTAATGACGTGTTAAAGGTCCCTGACAGGAATCAAACAGGTGTTGGTGCAGTTAAGGCTGCTGGCTCACCGTGATGCCTCTGAGAGGAGATTACAAAAGACAGCAGTCACATATATTAAGTGCTTACTACTGAATCACCGCAAGTTGAGGAATGACATTCATTTCAAGGACTTTTTGTGGAAAGAAAAGATAAACCCAGTGCATTTTGTTACTGAGCAGAAGATTAGTCCACACGCCATGCTGCCAGTGAACCTTAACCGTTCTTTTCTGGCATGAAATCTGCACCACAGGCAGTTCACCAGTCCATATATAGATCAGGGAGGTTTCAAAAGAGGCAAGCATGTTGTGCAAACAAATCTTACTTCTTTATACATGATGAGCATTGTATACTCTAAAAGCAAGCTCTCCTGTATCCACCCTGCTCGGGATACATATACAGAGATAACTCTTGCAGCAGATACAATTAGAAATGTCTCTGGAGTCAAATAGAGGGAGGGCCTATAAAGAGTGACTTCTCCCTGCCCATAGTGTAACCTATAATTGGGGGCCCAATATCAGCACGCCTAAAAACGCAGCTTACTATTTACACTTTTTTTAAAATAGAAGTGTTGTGGTGGGGCAGGGCCACACTTGGCAGGGTGAGGTGGATTCTCAAGGCCTGAATATGCTTCACTTGTCAGTGTGTCCACATTATCTCCTATGAACAGAACCCAAATGATGTCTGCAGCCACTTAAGTACACTTGATGCGCTTTTCCTCCAAACGACATGCTGACGTGCTGGTGAGAAGATCATCCTCTTGAATTTGCACAATGTCAAGCTTTGAAAATAATGTGAATAGTTTAGCTTCAGTGCTTACGATCTCCGACAAGTTCTTGATTATTGCCATGGCAAAAACGCGTTACCGGCATTCGATTAGAATGCAGAAAAGTCACTTTTAACACTCTGACACAGCAAGTTTTTCTTTTTCCAACAGTGATGCACAAATTCAGCATATCTGTAGATTGATTTTTTTTTTAAAAATGATCATTCACTCTTCTCAGTTAATAACTTTTTCCACTTAATTAACTTTAACTTCTTATTTAGAATAAACCATTTACGGCCAATTTACAATAACTGCTTTTATGGGGCCTGTGTCACATTTTCAAAGAAATTAAATTAACAAGAAGGTCAGTAGTTTGATCTACAGACTGTCAGGAAATAAGGAAATGCATTTTTTCTCTCAGTTGCTACCACCACAGAGATGCCCTTGAACAAGGCCTTAAACACCCAACTGCTCTGCTGGAGATGCTCAATTGCCAATAACTGTGACTGCCAGGCAGGATGTTCAACCTAAACTACCCTGCTGAAATCAAGATTAAATCTATAATTAACAAGTCAATGGTGTCATTAGTGAACTTTTCTTATTAGTGAACTCATTTTATACATACAAAGATCTCACAATTTAGTCAATAGTCCTCTCTACAGAGGACATTTAAAGGGAAGCATGCCATAAGAGAAGTAGCTTTCTCTTACAGTGCTGCACTAATACAAAAGTAAAACCATTAAAAATAATCTACTAAGCTTAAAAAGATACATGATTACTGGAAACTGCATGAATCCAATTTTGCAGAAATCCCTCTAAGTAAGCCCAGTTAGCCTCTAAAATTCCTTTTAGGCTTTTCAGTTAGCCAAGGTTGTCTTGAAAACTGTCACTTAAAAAAAAAAACCCAAAGCCCCCCAAAGCCCACGTTCAGAAAGTCAAACAAGACACTTGAAGGTATAAAAAAAAAAAAAAAAATGTAAAGAGAGATGATGGCAGGGACTGTGCAAACCACTCCAGATCTACCCTTCCCCCTTCCTGAACAGTAGCAGATGACAATAGCTTCTAAACCAGGGCACGCCAGACATCCTGACAAAGGCAGGCTCCTCCCAAGCTGCTGAGTCCCCGGTTCCCAAATAAACACAGCCACAGGGAGAGGGCAAGAGTCGGAGATGTGGAGCATGCTGTGTCCAGACTAGCAGCAAAATGAGTCCTGTTGCCCGAGAGCAAGGCACTCTCCCAGTGAACCATAAAATTCATCTTGGACAAGGGAAATCTCTTGACACACTACAAGGTTTAATCGCATAATTAGAGCTTCAACATAAACAATGGTGCCACACTCATTTAAAAAAATGAAATAAAATATTAGAAACTGAGAAGCAAATAACTGCATCTCCATACGTGCTGCTGCAATTGTATATCTTGAATGCTATTCAGCTCTTACTCACATGTAAGCAGGCGAAAGGGGTGAGGACCTGGATGTCTTAAGAACTGGCACTGGGAATTTCCAGCTGACAGGAGAACCGCTTTTCCATTTCAACGGCATGTTGTTGTCACCAGAATGGTGCTACAGCAATACCAACAGCAAAGACCATTTCCATGAAAAGGTTTCCAATGCAGTCTTCCATCCCACTCTGCCCACACCATTTAAGGGGGGGAGAGCAGCAGCAGCACCAGCAGCTACGGAAATACACTGGTAAAGGCAGTGCGGGCTCCAGTCGGGGTTGTGACTTTAGCGGCAGCACTGAGAAGCCAATAGATTGCATCCACCACGACTACTTGCCCTGCTGCATTCACAGTTGTCTTGTGGTAGGAGGGGGAAGAAGCCCTGCCTTCTCACCACCCTTTCAGGGTAGTGAATAGCCCAGTAGCTAAGCAACAGTGCCACCTTGTTAGATGAGCTGTGATTACAGCTCTTGGCTTTCAGTGCAAATCCAAGGATGGGAACTAAAGTAAAAATATATATATATATATATATATACACGAGTCAATTAAAAAAAAACAAATTATGCAGTCTTAAGAGATGGGAATGTCACTGATTAAACTATATACTAGGTACTGGACACAGGCCACTATATACATATTACCATTACCTTTTAAATTCACAGTATTTAAACAGCAACAAATTGATCATAATTTTAACTACACTACGTGAACTGTTCCACTTTACCAAACCTAAGCACGTAGGGATTTGCAGTCAACTGTAATTTGATCTTCTCTTGCTCTTAAATTATCCCCCTTATCCCCCCAGACAAAACCGATTGGAAGGCGTTTGACAGTGCAGATGGATAATGACCTAAAACATACCATGGAAGCAACCCAAGAGCTTGTTAAGGCAAAGGAGTGGAATGCTCTTAAATGGCTGAGCCAATCACCTAACCTCAAACCAACTAAGCCCACCTCTTCCTTACTGAAGGAAATAAAATTGAAGGCAGAAAGACCAACAAACAAGCAGGTACTGGTACTAGATGCAGTGAAGGCAGGACAATGCATTCCACAGGAAGAAACTCATCATTTGGTAAGGTGCACTGACTCAAGACTTCAGACAGTCATTAACTGCAAAGGATTTGTATCCAAAAGTTAAAGTCAGTCCAAATGTACATATTCACAATTAGAAATATATAGATACGGTACATAAATATTTATATATTTATAATTAAGGATATTATATCGCTGTCCTAGTATTTATGAGCCAGACTGTAAGCAGTCCCAGTAGGCTTTTGAGATACCATGCAACAGCTTGATTAATAGATCAGATGATCAAACACATCAACAGCTGAGATTTACACTGATGTTAATATAAAAATATTACGTTATGGACTACAGCCAGCTTTTTAGCTATAGCATAATATTCTACCTCTGCAATTAACTAGAGGAGAAAATACACCAAGCTTACTCCCCAACTGGTGCTCAGGCTGTGCGAGTCAGCCTGTGGTCACGGGAAGACAGAGTTGTCACTGTGATTGTGGCTCTGGCCATGGCTGTGCTTTGGACACGGGCATGATTAAAAGGCTTTGACACATTGGTTTCTGCTGCAAACTGAAATGGCTGTGCATACTGCAGGTTCTGAACTCTTGTGCTGCGTGGGTAAGTCATTTGTCTTACCTACGCTTTCTTGACTGGGAGGTCATAGAAGCAGTGCAGAGTAGTTACAGCACAGCTAGACATATCCTTAGCGCCATAGATTAGCTGATAAATGCAACCACAGTTTATGCTACGCCCGCTTCCATAGTCAGAAGGGCAGATCCTTCCAAAGGCTGTGCACAAATTATACATATGCAACAGGGCTGCCCTTGAAAGTTAACACTTCAAAGCACTTAATGAAGATATCTGATTAGATTAACATTTCCCAAGTCAAATCAAGTATTTATCTACCTGACGACAACAACAACAAGGTAACGAAAACTAGAAAAACTGACCAAAAAAAAAACACTCTTTGTTGAAACACACACACACACACAAGTATTTTAAATATCTGCATATTACACATTATATGTGTACATTATGTCCACAAGTGGCCAAACCAATTGAACTAACCTCAACAGGTATATTTACTTCAACATGAACATGTCATTTAAAAGACCTACATAACCACATATTAGAAAAATATATTTAAATAAAAAATAATATTTTGGTTCGGTTATAAAGAATCGACATTCGACACGCTGCACGAGGTCTGCTGTGGCAAAACATGGAATATAAATCTTTTGCTCAACATGTAAATGGGTAATAATCAAACCAGCAGGGAGCTTAGGTCCACGAAGCTTTGATCATTATCCTGTTCTCTATTCAGTATCTAGCCAGTTAAGGCGCCACGATTTGATGTCTGCTGACAAAAATGTGTTTTTTTCCAAACAGGAGTCAAAATCATTATCTGGAGCCATGATGGGGTTTCATCTTTCTACTATTATTATCATATGACTGTTTTAGAAATCATTCTAGGCGTAAGCTTACCCCCTACTAAGCCTGAGCAAACTGAAAATTTTGTATTTACCAACTGTTGTTCAGACAAAAAACAACAACAATGAAAACAGCCCTTAAGTTTTGTCATGCTTTTTTTTTTACCATACTGTTATTGCCT
>VUQR01023428.1:16167-49237 GCA_015108515.1 Hemichromis elongatus | reverse complement strand
TAAAAAATTGAAAAAAGACACATAAAATGGCTTAAACATCTGCTCACCCTCAGCTGTTTTTGGCCACTTCAGCTACTTTCACCTGCTCCATAATTTACAAAGAGTCAGCAGGCAGCTTTCTGACACAACCCCATAGGGATACACATCTGCCCTTGGGATTTAACTGAACATCTTTTACTTGGTAGCTACATTTGTAAACCACTACACCATGGAGCCACATGTACTTGGCCACTTATGTTCCCTGCTTGTAGCAAACTAACAGTGAAAATGTACTCCTGTATTTCATCTACACTATAGTTCCTGGATAACTGCACACCCTTGTCTCCCCTTGGAAATGTAACTACATGTCCAAACACTGCACCTTGCGATGACTGTGATTGACCCGATCAGTAGAATCCTTTCTTCTTATTTCTTCCAACTCCTGTTTCTAACATAATTTTTTTTTTTTTTTTGAATGGACTGGATCAACTTGAAAACAGAAAATTCATTGCCAGTCAGTGTTTTGGAGGTGAAGCTGCAGCACAACAGAGACACACCACACACAAGCATACATTTTGGCAACGTCACCAGCCCTGTGCGTGGGCTACAAAATAGGCTCTGCACAGATTCAACTCACAAGTCATAATTAGTCTTACAAACTACAAACCCTTTTTGTGTGTGTTAATTAAACTGCAAATCAGTTATATCCTTCTGGATCATTTTTCATGATTACCAAAAATCTACAAAAAATAAATTAAAAAAAACGTAATATATCTATGTATATAATATCTACTTTAAAAAATATATATATACAAGAACAGTAGCAGCATTTCAAAGGAAATCCTTTTTTTCCTGTGTTATTTTTAACTAACCTCATCTTACCATCAGACTGCAGTAGTTTCAAGTGGCCAAGAGTGCACTGTCCAGCTATTACAGGAAAGACTTCATGTGAAGTGTTCAAGCATAAATTCTTTCTGGTGGATGATTTTGTGACATAAAAGATGAATATTAGTCCACTTAATCTGTTCTTGTGTCAAACTTGAGCTGCACTGCGTGTGTGTGCAAGCACCCCCATCAGTAGTGGATATTCCTGCATATGACATACAAACCCAGCACTAGCCAAACAATAACATCTTTAAATAGTCTTCTCTCCTATTGCATTCTGAAATACATATAACGGTCATGACCCTTTTTCTCCTCTTCTCCTCAACTGGCGGTGCCATCTGTATTACAACCCCCATCATCACACCTTACGCTGTAACTGGCAGAATGACCTTGCGTCTTATCCAAGGGCAGCAGTCATCGTGCCGCTCCTGTCAAAGCCTGAAGGCTCTGTGCTACACCCATTATTCACAGTTCTACTCTATCACACTCCTCCAACAACTGCAACCCCCCACCCCACCCCCCACATAATAGAGCTGTCCAAGTCAAATGGCAGCAATACAATATTTCCACACCAGTGTAAAGATTTCATTTTACATGAATGAATTGTGAAAAGCAAGACTTCTATGCTGAATAAAATGTTAGATTAATATCCAAAAGCAATTAACCACAGGAGAAGTTAAATCATGTTTTTAACCTTCTTTTATTTTTTAAACAGGCTTTTCTAAATGTGTTACTGATAGCTTATGCTGTGGAAAAACAGTCAGCACTCCGCCTTAACTCTACACTCACAACTGTGTTCTCCAACTGCCCATCCATTTGGTGGTGTGTCTCATCCACCTCCACACAGTCTCAGTTCTGTTTTCGAGCGCCTTTTACAGACCATGGCTGTCCAAAGGGAGTTTAACCTACTCAAATTTAACTCAATTTTAATCAAAGAAGTCATGGTTGAAAAACTGGCTGTCTGAACAGGCAAAAAATAAACAACCTCAAATAAATATTAGGAATTAAATTAATCTAACACCAGCTAAAAGTAACACCAAGGCTGCAGCCAAAGCCAAGGAGGAAAGCTGGGGAAAAATGTCAGCTGTGTAAATTAATAGGCTTATCATCATCACCGCCCCCATTATTAAAGCAAAGCATATCTGATTAGAAGTATAATTATGTGTTCCATTTAAATTTTGTGTTGCTTAGATGCAATCTTATAGCATGTACGACTACTTTACCCTCATTCTTTCAGGTGTGACCCTGCCAATGTTAAACAGTCTTGAACGCAATTAAAGATCAAATATAAGCATGCTTACAAATCTCACACAAGTTCAAGTATTCAAAGCTTTTTCAGTGCTATACAAAGACCTTAAGAACAATAAAATACATCTAAAATTTTCTGCTACAGGCCAGAAAAAACAAACAAACAATGAGGCAAAGGAAAATGTTCCCTTTCCTGAGAAACCATATCTGTCATTGGTGTTTAGGAAAGCCAAAGGCTTCAGATGCTTTATAAAACAGTACAGATGCTCTCACTAATTACACATCAATGTTCATATGACTGTTGGAGTTTTCTCTGTATAATTGGAGGGTCTTTACCTTGCAATATAAAGTGCCTTGAGGGAACAGTTGTTATGATTTGGCGCTATATTAAAAAAATAAATGAATTGAATTTAACTGAAATTGAGTTGAATTGAATAAAAATGGGGGAGATGTATCAGGCAGAGCATCCAGCCTAAAATGTGGCTCTATCTGCTGTGGTGAACCCTCGGGAAAAAAGGGACCAGCTGAAAGTACCTCCTTCTTCTGTACCTACTACTAAATTGTTTTCTTGTGTCAGTGATCTCAAAAGAAACTTGCATGTCTTAATTTTATCAGTACCACATCAAAGAACTGTAAAAGTTGTGAAACAGAGAGTGAAACCGCAACACAAACACCAACAGCTTTGGTACACGGTTTGACTTCCTTATCTCCTTATCTATCACTTTTGCTTAAAGTGAAAGTTATAAGCTTCAAAAGCAAAAGACAGACAGTTGTAAATCTAGAAAAAGCTCAAACTTCTTACATGAATCTCTTTAATGCCTATTCAGTCAAGTCAGTAGGTATTGTGACATTTTAATCCAACAACAGTGGAAGAAGCTAAAATGAGGACAAAGGCAAGAAGTGAAAAAGATACGTGGGATGTCACTCTTAATTTTAAAATAATTCTGACCTTTGAGTTCTGTCAGGAACTCAAAACACATGCACCATTCACCACAGTTACACCCAGTGTTGGTCCGATATTAGCTCACATCAACTTGAGTCATTTCACTCAACTTGATAGGGGTAAAAAAAAAAAAGAAAGAAAAAAAAGGCAAAAACAAACAAATCAACTGCTTGTTGTCTGTTATCAACAAATCCAGTTATAAATTTCATTATTATGTGAAATATGTATGTAAAGGAGGAATAACTATGAGTATGTGAAAATACAGTTTGCTTAGGGAGAAATTAGCCACTATTACACACAGGCTTTGGTACTGCAGAACAAAATAATATATTAGAGTCACTGGATGATGCTCAGAGGTTTCAGCAGTATTTCTTAGTCCTGGCCTATGTGTACTAATGCATTAATGCAATAAATACTGCTTAACACCAGGTAGAAGCCATTTCCTATCCAGAACTTACAGCATTACCTACTGCTTAAAAATGGCCCACCCTCAATTCTCTATTGGAAGATGCTTTTTTAAAAACAACTCATTTTGGCTGCTTACATTTAATATTATTCTAAGAGAAGGAAAAGGAAAATCTTGAAGATTTCTTACACCCTATGTTAAACATTCCTTAATCTTTTCTAAGTTTTGTGAGCAAAATATGAAATTCATAGGCATATTAACAATGGGCTAACAAAATAATGTAAGATAAGGCGGTTTCTATTGCCATACCTATCGTGCAGTCCGATGGGCATCGTCTCCCCTCTATGTACAGGGTGCTCCATACCCTCGCCAAGAACCACACCTCAAAAACAAAATATTTGTGTTAAAACACGCCACACCAAGAAACACGCATTCAATTTAATCCCATAAAATTACATAATACTGTTTTATTCAGCACTTTTAGAACAGTTTAAACTGAACTTAAGTTGTCCTGTTTTAAAGTTTACACACATTAAAGAGCCAGTATACGAAAGCTTGTCCAGCAATGCATTGATCTTTTCTTAATCCACTTTACCCCATGTCAGCTGACACAAACGTTCAGTTACATGGAAATACACCATCTGAACGCTTATTCTCCTCAACTGAGATGTACCACACACAGAAATCCCTCTTATAGTTTCACCTTAACCGATATTAAACTTACATTATCATCTTAAATAATTGGCAGTAACACAGTACGTGTTCATGCATGTTACTTTGTAGCTAACAGAGACTGACAGAAGGGTGAATGGGTGTTACTTTGACCCCATCCGCTGCTAAAATGTTACAGTTACATCACAACTTGTTGCTTTACACAGAACTAGGCTAATTAATGCTAAATATATCTCCTGTCTATGTTACTTGAGAGAACAGTTTTCTTGCTCGTTTGGAATACAGCGGCATCACCTCCAAAATAAAGATATGCAAACTCTCATCGTCACTGTTTCAAAGGCTTTGCGGTTAGTTCACAAGTTTTTGATTTTTGAGAAGTTTTCCTAACACTTTAATTCCCTTTGTTCAAGCATAAATTTAGTGACAGGGTTTAATTTGGGACGAACGTTTGTCACCAAAAAGTACCGAGCTGTCGGAGGGGACGTGTGGAAAGGGAGAGGTTAGTCCTTTTAAAGCTCAAGGTGTGATATCGTGATGTATGGGAGAGAAACTAAGGCTGACTTTGTTCCTAGCAAATGCTTCAGGCTCCTATCTTTATAAACGTCTGTCTCCATTAGCCGGACTGTGGCAGCTGTTCCGTCTCAACAGACAAGGCAACCAAATGGGAGCTTTGCTCATTTTCTGGCCATGTTTGACTCCATACTGTCGGTAAACCTCCGGTGGGAACAGGCTAATGCTACCTAGCTAGGCTAACCCTAACGTTAACATTTGCTAGCTTAAAATAACATCAAATCATGACAGTCGACTTTGCGGTTGTCGCGTAAGTTTCTCTTAAGCATTCTTCACATAGCGACATTAGCTTTACCAGTGACGGCGCAAAGGACTGTGGTCCTAATATAAGTTAGTTGGTTTAGTTATTAGTTGGTCTGGTTGGTTGGTTGATCTGCCACCACCAACAGATGCCTATGGCTAACTGACAACCCGGTTTGTGTTGAGCTTAATATACTATATATAACATTTTAATTAATATAGGCAGCTTAACTACACTCTCCAAAGTTTTAAAAAGCATATTCCCTACCTTCCACAACGATATAGCGTTACCTAGCGTCCTTGTTTTCCTTCCAAGCCCTCAAATCCACTTATACCCCTGAAGCCTCCTTCCTAGTTTTATCCAATGCAGTTGTAGCTTACTAGGAAAGCCGGAGTATCCACACTTTCCATTGGCGGAAGAGTATGGCAATCTTCTCTCATTGGCTTAAAACTTCCGTTACTAAAGAATGGTTTTAAGACAGCTTTTTTTTTTTTTTTTTTAAAGCACCTGGAGACTGAAATGCCTGGATAATCCTTTGTAAGGTGAACCATAGGCTTCCATTTAAAAATAATTCGTGAGCAACATTAATAGTTTGAATATTGTGGTAACTGAAGTGGAAATTTGAAGATTAGCTAATGTGACAGGCTAATGTTGTTCAAATATGGAAGTGATTTGTTTTTTTCACAGGTGCCGCAGAGACAGGTGTCCCTGCTGCCCAATTACATTCCAGCTTAAACAGCAAAAATTAAAAGAACTCACAAATAAATAAGACAACACATACATTATTTATCCCAAAAGTCAAGAACTTCCTTTGTTACAGCAGGTAAAATTAGTTAGAAACAGAACAAATAAATATGTTCAATAAAAAAAAAGCATTTTAAAATTATTTTAATTGGTCTTTACTATTTAAAAAAAGAAAAAGTTGGATCAATTCTGCAATGAAAATGACCAAATAGACAAACACAATTTAAAAAAGTAAACCACAATATGTTGCTCAGTTCCTTACCATTAACACCAAAAATAGAAGCAAGAAATTAGAATCATCCTGTGTGCAATGGTTTTATCAGGACCTTACCAGTATGATAGCAACATCAGCCTCCAAATAGATCAAGTTGGCTCACAAAACCTTATAAAATTTGAATGTGCATGTATGTGGAAGATATTATGATGGCACTCAATCCAACAGCATTTAATGCCAGGCATTAACACTTGCTTTTTTTCCACTAACACCTAGTGGACAGTGCAGTGCAATGAAGAAGTGTAGTGGGTTTTCTGGTCAGTGACAGTGCAGGGTTAAAATTAAGTATAAGCATGAGAGAACAGACGATTGTCTGCTAGACAAATCCACTGTAGAGATTTTTTGCATAAGGTATGAAAGATTTCTTGTATCTCTGCTATCTTATTGCATAAAGCAATGTTGATAACACCAGCCACATTTTCTCAAAGTATGTAAATAATATTAAAAAATATAATATGGCTTTTCAAATGACAGGCTACCTGTAAAATATATATATTTTTTTAATATAAAGTACAAAAACTTTCATCTTTTTCATGAGTCAAAGTCTTGTGACTTTGTCTTGTGACTCAGAGATCCTCTTCTGCATGCCTTGGTTATAATGGGTGGTTATTTGAGTTAACAGCTACAGTCTACGATGACAAAATGTGCAAAAATAATGTATGCATTCATTAAAATGCACTCAGATTGTCCAATAATCACCTTTCTGCTACCGCCACCTTTTCATGCTCTTGAATAATCCGTTGGATTGCAGTCTTATTATCAATCAGCTGATGCATTGATCTGGAACAAAGAGTGCTTTGATTGCAAATGAAAACACTTCACTGTGTGGTGATTTTTTCTGAACTGCATTCACTGTGCCCGTCGCAGCATGTGAGAAAGAATGAGCAGGGAATATGGCGGCTAACTAATGAGCGTGTAACTTAAATGAGTTTTCCAATTAATTTACTAAGCACTACATTTTAATTACACTTTCTAGTATACTTAACAATACCCCTGCACTACAAAGCTTTCTTTGTGGTGTTGAAGAGTGGTTGGCTGAATGTGACATGTGCCAACTCTGAGTAAGGGGTCTGATGTGAATGAAATGATTGAGAAATGATTGAGAAATGAAGAGTATGATCAAAAGAGCACCATCCCCACATTCAAACACACAGGTAGAAGCATTATGCATTGTGGTTATTTTTCTGTTACAGGTACAGGACTACTTCACCGCATTGAGGGACCAATGAGCGGGGCCATGTACAATAAAATCTTGGAAAATAACCTTGTTTGCTCAGCCAGAACACTAAGGATGGGTCATGGATGACTTTTCCAGCAGGACAGTAGCCAAAACATCCCACCAAGGCAACAAAGGAGTGGCAAAAGAAGCACATTAAGATTATGGAGCAGCTTAGCCACTCTCCAAACTCTCTCAGTCTTATAGAGAATCGGTGGAGGGAGCTGAACTTCCAAGTTGCAGCCAAAAAAACCTAAAAAATTTCTGCAAAGAGGAGTGAGGCCAAAATCCTTCCTCATATATGCACAAACCTGATGACCAACTACAAGAAACTTCTTACCATCATGCTTGCCAACAAGGGTTTCTCCAACAAGTACTACGTCTTGTTTTGATTGGGGCTCAAATGCTTATTTCATTGAATGATATGCAAATCATCTTATAACTTTTATGTAATGTTTTCCTTCTTTGTTCTTGGTATAAATCTGTCTCTCTCAGTTAAAATAAAACTGGAGACTGTTCAATTCTTTGTAAGTGAATTCAGCAGGAGATCAAAATAATTATTTCCATCACTGTATCCTGGTCACATTTATTTATTAGCCTGTTTTCTAGTGACCAGATATATAATTAATATTTTTTATAATTAATAATATTAAGATATAATATACTGTATCTGTGTATCTGCTTAAAACAATCAAATGTCAACAAGGCTCTAAACTGCTCTTCATTGGGCAGGTCACATGCATTATGCATACAAACCCAATCTGCAGTATATGATGCAACCATATGCATGCTGCAGAGAGCTAACTCCCATCTAAAAAGTAATGGCTGCACACCGAGGATTACTTTCTTTGATTTCTACAATCAAAATGATCCAGCTCTTCTCCCTGCTGAGAGAAAAGCAGTAAGAAATGTCAGTAAACATATATACCATCTTGTGGGTCACCGACAGAGATTAGTCAGTGCTCTGTCTGATTTGGTGATGTGCAGCACAGAAGCTCCACAGACTTTCAATCCAGCCACCTACAGAAATACTCTGACAGCTCTTCAGTGGCTGAATGTATTAGTGATGTGCAGGAGGAGTACAGAGTACCAGTGGATGATTGTGTGGTGTGTTCTGTGAGGAAGCAGTAAATTGATGGAGATTTTCTGTCACTTAGTTGGTGCAAGCGCAGTGTACTTGCCTGTGGTCTGCTTTGGGAGCAGCATCAGTGCTGGTGACATCAAACTGGATAAACTCATCCAAAAGTCTAATTCTGCAGCAAATTGACCAGCAAACTGGTCACTTTTGAAGCTGTGGTGGAGAGGAGGTCAGTGAACAAACTTCAAACTCCTGACGCTCCTCTGCACCACTGACAGGCAGCGGAGCACCTTTTCCAACAGACTGTTTCAGCTCCACAAAGGCAGATATAGGAAATCTTTCAGATCACATGCTATCATCCTCTATAATTTAAAAATATCTAGCAGAGAGTCATCGCCAGATACTAATAATAATTTCTCAAATATGGGTTAAACAAACTGTTGCTCATCTGATTACTTATATAATCATGTTCATTTAAGCCTGAGAGAATAATTTAAGAACCAAAAACTACACCTTGCTGCTAGATCAACGCTAATACACCTTACTCCATCCTCGCTATGCTCCCCACCACCTGATCAGTGGCTGTTATCCTCTTGCTTGTTCAGTGAGTATTGTAACATATACAGTAATTTTATAAAACGGCACTCAATTATCACAACAGTGAAGTAAAATGTGAGAGTGATAGTTAAAAGATAAAAAAAAAAGATTTAACAAACAAGCTGTTCCATTCAGACTTCAGTCCCGAAGGTGGCAGTACCAGCCGTAAAAGCTGTTTTCCAACCGCCATTGAAAATTAAGAAGAAACAAGAGGGCGTCTGTGCCGCTTGTCACTGTCACTACCCGAGCCGTACCAGAAACCCGAGGGATTGGATGGTCGATACAGCTGCCAGCCAATCCCAGCCCACGTGCTCTGGGATGTCGGCGGGGCTTAGCGCCGGAATTCCTTTGGTCTTAAAATTATTCAGCTATGAGCATCCACGCTGCAGTTTCTTCAGAAAATGCATTCTCTATGCATTTTAATATTTTAACAGATACTCTGAACCGTAACTGTCGTAAACTGCTTCGAGAGGAAGTAGCGGCCTTTCGCACATGCGTGGTACAGATCGGGTTTCCGGTACGGATCGGGTAGTGACAGTGACACCCCTCCCTTGCTTCGTTAGGATGTATTTTTCGTGTAGCTTCTTTGTTAATTACGCGGTTCTCTGGTTACGTTAGCTTGACAGCTTATCAAGTGTGTAATGTTGTAAAAAAGCAAAACAAAAAACTCGATTGTGGCGTTTATCTCGGTCGATACTGTGCTTTGTGCAAGATAGATCTAAAAGGGGGTCAGGGCTAGTTAGCATTGGGTGCTGCTTAGTACCACAGGATTACATTTGGTAGCTCTATCGTAATGTTGGACCGGAAAGTTGTTATTTGACGACTCCCGGGCCCGGGCATCGAAATAACAGTGTTAACATAGAGGACGGTACAAGCGCATATGTAATACATTTCAGTCATTGGCAGGTTAGGCTTATACACAGCTGCCTGGCAACTAGGCTAGCTAGCGAGCTACTTTGACGTTAGCATGGCGTCAGATACAAGTGACACGGAGGAATTCTATGATGCTCCAGAGGACCCAAATTTTACTCCGTCTCCACAAGTGTAAGAAAACACGTTTTGACAATATTGCTTTTGATAACGATGATAAATGAACACGCGTTGCTGTTTGTTTTTGTGTTGTCTCATATGTATCTAGCTAGCATAGTAATGACAGCTAACGTTAGATTTGCAAAATGGCCAATTTTTTCATGAACAGCATCAACTCAAGCTGCTTCAAAGCCAAGTCATGTGCCGTGTGCAAAGTACGACCCAGTCTGTTTTGTATTTAGATGTCGAATATTAATTATGCTGTCATTCAGTGCTTGTGTTCAACAGCTATTCAATGCCGATACAGGAGAGTCTAACCCTCAAAACACACACGTCACATGATGACAGTAGGATAGGGATTGAAGGAACAGGTTTCTTGTGAAAGCTGAAACCAGAATGCAAATTTACAGTTTTCATTGCTTATTATTGCTTCTGATCAAAAGTTATATATGGGGTTAAAGTTATCTAATTCAAGATACATTGTCTCAACTGCTTAGGTGACGGACAAAATGATAAAACGTTTGATTTTTGTGTAGTATTTTGGGTTTTTCTCTGGTTTATGTTTAGCCTGTAACAGTTTTAAACAGTGTGTTTTGTGTTTCTTAGGTCTCCTGCAAAGTTCGTCATTCCTTCACCTCAGGTATGTTTATTTTAATCTAGGCACTGTTGGAACAAGGTGTCACAGGTTGTGCTGAGTTGTTTTTGGAATGATTACTCTATAGTTCAAAGTAATATAGCAACAAAAAAGTGACTATATATATTTTTTAATATATATAACACACTATTAGTTTGTAGCTTTTCTGCAGTTTTTACATGTCTGAATGAACTTTGGGAAGGGGTGACTACAGAATAAAACAGATCTATGCATTTCCAGTTATGTTTAATAAACACGTGTCTGAAATACAAATGAAACCTCAAATAGTATACACTGTATGAAAGGTGCAGATTTTTTCCTATACCTTTGGTGATCGTGTGCAAACAGCTATGAGCAATTCCATTCCTAAACACCTTTGTGTACTAATTGTACAAGGTCCCCTTCTACCTCATAGCGATATGTTTTTTTGATGACTATCTTTATGCTACCTCTCAGTAAAATTTGCATTACTTTGCATGTTTTACTTTTTCTTAGGTCAAGCAAAAACCCCCCAAAACATTTGCATTTCATCTGACCCATCGTAAAAGGCTTAACTGTTTTATGATGTGGTGTCATGTGGTATGCTAGTCTGCTGCTGGTTGTGACTGCAGTGAGCTATATCTGTACTTATGACTGCAGACTTGGGTTAGAGATCGTTACTGTCAGGACTTGTTTTTTACAGTTATGAGTGTGACAAGTTTTAGTGGCGCAGCTTTGATTATTCAGAGTGGGTCTGGCTCTGTGTGTGTGTGTGTGTGTGTGTGTGTGTACTGATGGTGTTGTTCCTGCTCCTGTTCCATCATTATAATAATGTTTGTCCAGGATCAACATTGCGACTGACCAGTCACATTGTTGTCATGTCATAGCTTTGGAATGTGGAGAAAAATGAGAAAAATGCCTTTGTTTATATAAAAGTCTTTTCTGGAGTAAATTGTAGGCATTTCAAATATTTTCATTATCATTAGATTAATTATAAAAAAAATATATTATCAAGTTACCTTTGCTGAATTTAGGTTAGTTGGTTTTCCTATCATAGTTGTTTAATGGTGTTTTTAAAGAAGATAACTTCTTGGCTCATGCTAACAGAATGCTCAGACAATGTGATTGGTCATTTAAAATGTTGATTCTGAACCAACATTGTTATGATGTTAGTTGCATGTTAGATGATGTTGATAGTTGTCCAGGATAAGAGTTTGATGCTACTGTATGTTGGGGGTATGTCACATTTGTCGCCGAAGACCTGATCTGGACCAACAAACACGCAAACTGTTCAAGTGGACCATCAGCAATGTAAAGCAGGTTGTCAAAAAATACAAGTTACTACAATGAATGCACAAATAATTGCAAGGTGATACAAAAGTTAAGGACAACAATCACCTCACTCCATGCAGAATACGGGAACAAAATAGGAGAGAAGTATACAAGTTCTGAGTGGTAACAAGATGTGGACATTACTTTCAATCATGAAAAGCCATTTTTTGTATTATAAGCTGGCAGTTACACAAGGATTTATTTTAAAGGTAAAAGGGGATTGCATAACTTTTTTTGGATAACCTCCAAGACTGTGTTGATGAATTTCATAAGATACAAAAACACTTTAACTTTGGGTTTCTGTTTGTGTGGATATGCTTGAATAACTCTTAATTTAGTTGTCGTGTTACTGTTGTTATCTCCTGTGTGTGTATTGTAAGTACATGTTGGTAAAAGGTCTACGTGTTTGTTTGTTTTTCCGAAACAGCTTTCGCACAGTTCAGTAAACGTTGCGCAAGATTTGAGCTGTGCCACCTCTGAGACGCAGCAAGATGATTCTTTACAGGTATGTTTCTCTAGTCCTGTGCAGTGTCCCACCAGCTGGGTTTTTAATGTGAGTCTCATTGTTGCTTAGAGTTTTGTGTTAAGTTCTGTGCAAAGAGAAACACATTTTCTTAGAGATGAGCTATAGAGTAAAAACAATAGATGCTGTATTGTTAAATCGACTGTTTTTTCTCTTCTTGTAGATTATTGATAGCATCATTGAAGAGAGTCAAAAGGGAGACGTAGGTGAGGTGGCTCAGCTGTTAGATCAGCTGCATGTTGATGTAGCAGCAGAGCCAAAGGAGGAGGATAATGGTAACGGAGTCCCCGGGGAGCTGGCTGTGCCAGCTGTTGAACCCCAGCTCGTGGAGAGGTCGGAGGAACAACAGAGTAGCGTAGTATCAAACGGCGAGTGCGCTATACCTGCTCTCGACCCCACAGATCTCCCAGGGCCATCAGCTGGCACACAAGAACGTGTTCAGCCTCCAGACATCACCAGCACCATAGGACAGAGTCAGCCCAGCCTGTCTGTTGCGGTTGCAGAAGGTGGTCAAGAGCGAAGACCGGCTGACATCTTAGACCAGGTTCCCCTGAGTGACAGGCCGTCTGACTCAGACTCCACTGGGTCTATAAAACCTCAGCAGTTCACAGTGGAGCCAGACATTGTAGCTAGCACAAAGAAGCCTCCTCCTTCACGCCCACCCCCTCCAAGCGGGGGTCCTCCTGCAAGACCTCCGCCACCATCTCGGCAGAAATTACCTTCCAAGAAGTCACAGGAGTGTGTTAGGCCAGGTGGACTGGAAGGTAGGCGTTACAGTGCAATTTTAATGGATCTCAATGTCAAACGTGTTACATCAATCCAGTGTGTGATTTTAAACTGTTACCTTTTAATAAACAAGTGTTAAAATGTCTTTATCTTTTATATGCACTTATCTGCAGCATCATATGAATCACACTAACGTAAAGCAGACAGAAAAAGAAGACCAGTTTTGTGTATAAAGTGATTTTGTTGTGTTGCATGATTTTTTTTTTTTCTTTAGTATCTGCTGTCAGTGTGGTCAGCAGTGATTCTCTGGAGCCGTCTGGCCTCCTGTCTCCTGGCAGCACTGTGAGGAGTCTAACCAAAGAGCTGCAGCATTCCTTGGATCTGGCCAGCGCTACCAGTGGAGACAAGGTGGTGACGGCACAGGTGAGTGAGGCTCAGACCTCTTTTTGGTGCTAAAAAATGAATTGGATATTGTGCAGGAATTTATATTTTTTTTATTTATTTATTTATTTTTTAGGAAAATGAAGATGAACAGACCTCATCTCAGAGTGGAGGACAGACCCCAGGCCCTCAGCGTCCTCGATCAAACTCTGGCAGAGAACTGACAGATGAAGTAAGAGTCCCTTTATGTGCGGGCTTGACTTCAAGCCACAGCCTAAAATCGACACATTCCTGACACCATTTATCTTTGCAACTAAAATATGCTTGTGGGCAATCTTAAAACAGGAAATCTTGGCCAGTGTGATGATCAAGAATTTAGACACTGGGGAAGAGATTCCTCTAATTCAGGCGGAGGAGAAACTTCCTGCTGGGATCAACCCTCTCACTCTGCACATTATGAGGAGGACCAAGGAGTACATCACGTAAGCAGAAAATTATTTACGTGGGTTAACTGAAATTGCGGTTGTCAAATTTAATTTTAAGCTGTTCAAATCACACAGCTTATTAAAGAAGTCAGTGAGGGAATGATTAGGCTGAAGCCAAACACTTGAGCTTCAGATCAGATTCCCAGAAAAGGTTTTCCCTGTTGAGGGAATAAGCTGATTACAATGGGTTGCACTGATATTGTCACATGTCTCTACTATATCCCTATATATATACGTTTCCTATAGAAAACATTGTTAAATTCATTGAGATGACGCTGATATATTTTTGGCCTCTCAGGAATGATGCAGCACAGTCAGATGATGATGAGAAGTCTCAGACTCCAATGACAGACACAGACGGTGGAAAACTAAAACAGAGAACGTAAGGACTAGTGGGTTTTTGTTGCCTTTTGCAGAAACTTACTGTATTTCCCTCATTCACAACATCATGTAATTTAAAGCATTTTAATGGCTTTATTTGTATTTCTGACCAGGACCCAGTTAAAAAAATTCCTCGGCAAGTCAGTGAAGAAGGCCAAGCATCTGGCCGAGGAGTACGGAGAGAAGGCAGTCAACAAAGTGAAAAGTGTGCGTGATGAAGGTAAAATGAAAGAAGAAGAAAGAAGTGAAATGATCTTGTGCAGAGGCAGTTGTATTTTTTTTTTTTTAAAGCATACAGCTTATATTCATGTTCCTGTCACTAACTTGCCAAAGATTACAAGACATTTTCTTGATGGACCTTTTTTTGTTGTTTGCTTTTTCGCCATAAAGAAATAAATGAATTAAAAATTGCAGTTTGATTAAACACAAGAAGATAAATAGTCTTTGAATCTGTCTCAGTTGTATGTGTTCACTATTAGAGGCCGTTTTTATCAAGAATAACTAATAAATCTGGATCACACAGTTTCAGGAACTGTGAATCATTATGAAGAAATTGCATTCACTTTAAGAAGGATCTATTAAGCTTTTCTCTATTCTATTCATGTCAAAAAGTGGATGGTAGTATCAAATTAAAGTAAAGTCAAATAGGGAGGTCAGGCAAATCTCGTCCTTCAGTCTGCCCTTAGTCAGTTCAGCTGTTTTGCTTCGGTATGATGTCAAGGGGAAGGCGCACAGCTCTGACTGTGAGCACAGAACCCCTATGAGTCCAAGAGTGCAAAAATACAGAGCTGATAATGAGCATAATGGTTCTGACTTTACGAGTATCCCAAATGCCAGCACAGGCTTGTGAAATGACCCCGATTCTCTTTTTTTTGTGCTTCACTCAGTCTTCCATACAGATCAGGATGATCCATCATCGAGCGACGATGAGGGCATGCCTTACACCAGGCCGGCTAAGTTTAAGGCAGCGCATAGCTTCAAGGGTCCCTTTGACTTTGACCAGATTAAGGTCGTGCAGGACCTCAGTGGAGAGCACATGGTAGGATTATCTTACCATATTGTTTTATGCACTGACACACTGTGTGCTAGTACATGCTTGTATTAAGAGATCTTTGTTTGTTTTTAAGGGGGCTGTTTGGACAATGAAGTTTTCTCACTGTGGGCGGCTGCTGGCAACTGCGGGCCAAGATAATGTGGTTCGCATTTGGGTCTTGAAAACAGCATTTGATTACTTTAATAATATGAGATTAAAGTACAATACTGAAGGTAAGCAACAGGTGTTTTAAAAAGTGATCTTGAGCAGTAGTTCTCCAGGCGCTCTGAAAGTCTTTTTCTTTAGACATTGGCTGTTCACTTTCAGTCAGGTCCTCGTACGTGACTAATTCCAGAGAAGTGTGTCTTTGTTCAGCTTGCTAACACCTAACCTATGAACTCTTTACGTATAAAAATGATGAACCAGTGATTTCTAAATATTACAGACAACATAGCAAAGAAACACTTTTAAATTTATAGTATGTTACTGTAAACGGCCACGGCAGACCCGGCGACACGTTCATGCTTTTAAACATACTTTATTCACCACACTTATACGGTTGCTGTGCACACATTCAGAGCTGCAGCTCTCCCGCTGCCAGCTCGACACAACCCACAACAAACCCCTTCACAGGACCCGGTGCAAATACTTAAGGCGGCGGGGCATGCCTTGCGGATGCCGTGCAGGTGCGTCCGCCTTCCCCGCATGGCACCGCAGGCCACGCCCGCCACAGTTACAGATTGTTTCAGTAATCTCCCTCCAGTAATCTGCTGACATTTATGAGTGTTTATATTGATGCTGTGATTATTTTTTTATATTGACATGATGATTAGTAAAGCCCTGGCGAAAAGGTAGCTGGACATGTACACAGGGACTCAACGATACTGAACAGGCTGTGTCTACCTGATATGTAGCGACATTTCTAGGGAAGGTTCACGTCAGGTTACGCCTTAGGCTTTCAGAGGGGTTTGTGGTTACGAAGTAGCTACGGCCTAGATTTCCCGCTGAAGCATAAATCCACAGTAAGAAATATGAAAAAGTCCAGCAAAGGACCTAAGAGATGCAGGACCTTGCGCTGATCATCGCCTGTTCACTGAAGCCTCATCAGGAATGGTCTCAGTGAAAGGGTGACTGTCAAGAAGCCATTCTAACGGAACGAGAAAAGCCCGAGAAAAGCCAAGTTACACAAAAACTGGGCTGAAAGTCAGTGACAGCAGCTCTAATGGAGTGATGGATCCAGATTTGGCATTTCTGGTTTAAAATGTCAGTGTATGTATGGAAGGGGTCAGGAGAGGGGTTCCACAATGAGGAGGCGCCCTGTGCTACTAGAGATCAAAACTGAAGAAATTTTGAATGCAGAGAAATCCGATTTTGACATATTCCTGAACATGTGGCAGTCAGTGTAACAAAGCGTACCTGGATAGAAAAACAGAGTGGAACACTGTCAGTCAGCTTTGAATGAATTCAAGAAGCCTGGAGAACTATTCCTGACGACTACTTAAAGAAATGACCAGAAAGCTTCTTTAGCTTTGTTTTTGCCTTATACACTCCGTCTGAATGTATGTTTACTCATGCTTGAGTAAATAGTTTGTTACACCTATTTCACATTTTCCAGGAGATGTTCAAGTTCTTGTTAGAGAAACGTTCCTTTTTGTTTTTTCTTCTCCAGGTCGAGTGTCGCCTTCTCCTTCTCAGGAAAGTTTATGTTCTTCTAAATCTGACACTGAGACTGGGGTGAGTGATGACACCAACACAGAAATCAGACATTTTTAAGCTATTTTTGTTCCAGATGTGTTCCTGAGTGACATATTTATTGTAGGCGAGTTGTATTCCCGAGGACCCGGACACAGAAGATAGAAATGCTCCTTTCCGTCAAGTCCCTTTTTGCAAGTACAAGGGTCACACAGCTGATCTGTTGGACTTATCCTGGTCAAAGGTGATTAAAGCACCCTGTCCCCCTGTTACGTTTTTGTACCCCCACACATTTTCTTCTCTCTTATCTTTTTATTTATTTATTTTTTGTCTAGAACTTTTTCCTGCTCTCCTCTTCTATGGATAAAACAGTCAGGTTATGGCACATATCCAGGCGAGAGTGTCTCTGCTGCTTTCAGCACATTGATTTTGTCACAGCCATTGCTTTCCATCCCAGGGTACGTTAAGTCACCTTGCATTACTTCTCTCAGCGCTAATCATACATCTATTAATGTGTTCTCACAGACGCTATTTATAGTAAGTTTTCTTTTCCCTTCTTACCTAGGATGACAGGTACTTTTTAAGCGGTTCTCTAGATGGAAAACTACGGCTCTGGAACATTCCAGATAAGAAGGTGGCTTTGTGGAATGAGGTGGATGGTCAAACCCGGCTCATCACTGCTGCCAACTTCTGCCAAAATGGGAAATATGCAGTGATTGGCACCTATGATGGTCGATGCATCTTCTATGACACAGAGGTATCCACTCATGCTGCTTTATCCAGCCAATAGATGGTTTAATTATTTCTTTATAATACTTTTTTTTTTTTTTGTGCACACACCCATTCAAATACAAAACAGATGCATGTTTCTGTTTGCACCTTGTTTGCAGCGTCTGAAATACCACACACAAATTCATGTCCGGTCCACCAGAGGAAGGAATAAAGTGGGACGCAAGATCACTGGCATTGAACCTCTGCCTGGAGAAAATAAGGTAACAGCTGGCCATCACTACAACACAAATAAAATCTTATATTATTATTTAAAGATATCGGCCAGTAAAACTTTGAAGCATTGACCTGGAGCTGTTGGGTTTTGCTGAATTGCGCTTAACATCACGATGGTGTAGATGTTAATAATTATAGTCTTGTTTTCAGCAGCACAAGATTTTGCGTCAAAGTCCAGGGCAAACTTCAGAAGGCTGATACGCGCTCGTTCACTGAACTAATCGATGAAATAGTCGATTACTAAAATAATCGACAGCTGCAACCCTATTTGTCAATATAACAAGACGTGTCTATAAGACTTGTGAAATGCCAAATGTTTAACTGTACCCTTTGCCCATAGATTTTGGTGACATCAAATGATTCCCGCATTCGCCTTTATGACCTGAGGGACTTGTCTCTATCAATGAAGTACAAGGGTTATGTCAACAGTAGCAGCCAGATTAAGGCCAGCTTCAGGTAAGAGTGCACATTTCAAGTCTCTCTTCAAGCTGCAGTTTTAAGAAGCACCTCTGACTCTAAACTCTGCTTCTCCTAGTTTGTTTTTTTTAAATCAGTTTCTAACCTTCACCATGGACAAAAGCTTTTTTATTGTATTGACAGTGTGTTGCAGTAAACCTGTCTGGCTGTTTTCCTGTAGTCACGACTACTCCTTCATAGTAAGCGGCTCAGAAGACAAGTACATATACATCTGGAGCACTTACCATGACTTGAGCAAATTCACATCTGTACGACGGGACCGCAATGACTTCTGGGAAGGGATTAAAGGTAACTGTCTTTGTACCAAGTGGCTAACAGCATTTAATATAAGCAGCCTTATTTGATGGGTCTCCTGTGATTGGGCCGCCACTAAAGAGTTTTTCTCTTTCAGCACATAATGCTGTGGTCACGTCAGCCATTTTTGCACCCCACCCAGGCCTTATCGTCCCACAGGAGACTGGTGCAGAGAAGCCAGAAGCAGAGTGTAAGAGCCTGGACTCCACAGACTCTGAAACGATACCCTCAGGTATGCCCACTTTAATTTGCATATGGCTCGAGATTTTTTTAAAGCAGCAAAGTGGCGTAAATTTGTAATCCCTTTTGTTTTCTTTGCAGGAGCATTAAAGACTGATCACACAGAAGTTCTTCTCTCTGCTGATTTTACTGGAGCCATCAAAGTTTTTATCAATGTAAAAAAGTACTGAGCATTTCAGAGGCTCTTGGCTCTTCAGGTTCAGGCCTGTCTATCAGAGATCGGCCCTAAATGTCAAGGACAACTTGTCTCGGAGCCTCGTAAGGTCACCGAGTACCTAGTTGTACTGAGGCAAAGTTGTCTGTAGTAGCTGTTTTGGGTAAACAGGGACCCCAAAATAAAGGGAATAGGTGGAATAAATAGACTGTAAATGGACAAAGTGAGGGTCCTTACTGCATTTGGTTTTTTTTTTTATATTTGAAACCAGACAACTGTGAACAGATTGGTCTAAAGGAAAGATTTGGACATGTCAAGCGTGAACAGAAAGTCTGTTCACATACACACATGTAGATTTCAGGCTGTATGGTCAGTGCTGATCATAGCCAGAAGACTATCTGTAACAGTATGGGGCACCTTATGTTTTCTTGGGCTACCACATTTCAGAAGACTTGATCTCTCTTTTTAGAGAAGCAAGGCACTGATGTTGGACTGTAATGTCATTTACAAAATATTTGTGCCTACAGAGTCTCGATTGCTTTTTAAATTACACTTCTAAAGCTTTCCTCTTACTGTATCAGACATTTCAGCGGATAATAAAATCTTCAGTGCAGAAGATGTGTGGCTACTAATGCTCGGGGCTGGGCATCTTAAATTTGTGTTTCAGAACCAGTATTGGGGTCAAGTACTTTTGATACATTTCTTTGTTCAATGAAAGCACATTTCATTATATAAAACAGTTGTGTAAATTTACTGTGTAACATTGCATACTTAATGCTTTTGTAAACAAATGCTCTATTACTTTCCTCAATAAAAATCTACACAAACTAAAACAGTGCTTGTTGACAAGTCATTGTTAACTTAACATTTTGCTTGTTCTCACCAATCTTATCTTCCACACACACACACACACACACACACTCTTCCATCACCAAAGGTGATTTATTTAGTGTCCGAACTTTACAGCGACATTTGTTTTGTTTGTTTTAAACCAAACATTGAAACAAAAATAAATATAATTACAATATTCATTCTTCATCATATAAAAGTGTACTGAATCTTGCATGGAGTGTTTTAGTTATGACAGAGCAGACATGTTGGTCTGTTTGAAAGCGCTGCAGAAGTGCACTGTGTAACTTTGTGAACACGAGCGCGCACTGCAGAGCTGAGTCAATGTTTGCTCTTCTTTGCTTTCTTGTGCGAGCGATGAGGTGACCGTGACCTGGATTTGCCTGCCTTGTGGTCTGGAGATGGTGATCGGGAACGTTTGGACCGTTTGGGAGACCTGATAAACACAACATATAACATAATGACTTTAAGGTAATGCGGGGGATGAGTGCTACTGCAAAAACATCACAGTTCACTTGCTTTAAAGGCGAGACGCTCCTTGATTTTCGGGGCTGGTGACCATGGTCATTACTACGTCTTCTGTCCCCATCGTCATTTTTTCTGCTCCTTTCTTTGCTCCTCCTGTCGTCCTTGGACCTCTCTTTGGATTTTGATGTCAACCTCTCGTTCTTCTCTTCATCTTTTTCAAACTCCTATAGTACAGAGCAAAAACTTCCCTATTAATTTGTAGGGTTATCCATCTAAAGATGTAATTCGTTAATCAGCTCAGTCAGATTTAAAGGGAGTATCTTTCAAAGTGTTTCTATAACAAACACAAAGAACATGAAATTTTGACAATTGCAAGGAAAGAGTTTTAAACATCTTTTTGGTTCATGAGCAAAAGCAATGAAACTGCTTTATTAGAACAGAAGTCCAGCAAATGCTGCTAGTTCTTTCCCCCCTCTGGAGAACTCCACACATAACATTCCCTGGAGCAACATTTCTAACTGAAGTGTAGAATCTAAACCTGCCACACAAAGCAAACAAGAACCAACTGCAGCTACAGTTCCTTACCAGTAGATGGAGCAATTTTGACAAACATTTACAAACTCTGCCACTGAATCATTATTTTAACTGTACTGACTAATTTGATATTTTGACTGAACAATAGTTTTATTTTAGTTTTGTTTTTTCCACCACACTGTTCATTATTAGAGGATGTGCTTCTATTACACACGATTGATTTGTATTTTGCTTAAAGTGGGGCTCTTTTGGAGAGATAATCCCAGCACCTTTTATTCCTCCACAGGGAAAATAAAGCACAGTGTAATTTAAAGCTATACTAATGCAAGTGGGTCCCTAACCCACCTTCTGTAGCAGTTTGTTTCTGTATTGCTCCACTTGTTGCTGTAAGCTCATTCCAGACTTCCTCTGCCTTTTGCCACACTCCAGCTCATCTTGGATCTTCATAACCTTTACCTGTGTTAGAGAGAAAGCAAATCAATTCTGAGCATTTCTCAACAACAATCTGTCTAATTTTTTAACAGGCCTGGTGATGGTACTCACAGCTATAGACTAACACTGTTTATGCCTGCCTCAAGGGGGGTTGTTTTTCTTTTTTTAAGATCTAAAAGTAAACACTGTTTTCAGCAAATCTAACTTCCACAAAGATACTTCTGAACAAAAGTTCACTTGCCTCTAGCTCTCTCAGCCTTTTCCTTTTGCTCTCAGACATCTGAAAACTTCTGAGCGAGCTTTGAAAAACTGCACTGTCATAGTTTGACAGACTGGAGGAATCGGCACTGCTGTCGCTCTCCGAGTCTTCTTCTTGCGAGTTGCCACTATTGACAGGAACGAGACCCAGTTGACTGCAGTCTATTCTTTTTTGCAAATGTACACAGGAAGCAAGACACTCAGACTTTACCTCACGTTTGCTTCATCGCCGCTGTCTCGCTCCACCACAGTGTCCCACTTAGATTCAGTCTTTGCTATGAGAGATAAGGGAACAATAAGCATGATGATTTGGCCGGATTGATCATACAGTAACATGTTGACAAGTCTTACCTTGAGAAAACACCCCAGTATCAGCAGTCTTCTCCCACTTAGATAAAGGCACACTTGAGACGGGAACACTGCCTTCATCCACTGAGGAGATAAAACAGCAACAAGGTTAGGACGAGGTCAGGTCATCCATGAAAGGCTTTGGGCTAGATTGTGATAACAGTGTGTTTTCTCTTTAATGACTAAGAAATGCTGCACAAATCTGTTCCTACTAAGATCAAGATGCGCACTTGTTACCCAGGACATCGGATCAGTGTGTTGATGTAAGAGCTGGGTGGATTATTGACAAACGGCACATCAAACTGTGGTTTTTGTTTAATGAAAGAAACCACTATTAATTTACTGCGGACTCACAAGGCATCCCATCAATGTCATCAGCGGTGACCCCTAAAGGAACACCGTCTATGTCATCAACAGGGACTCCATCCAGAGGGTCCCAGCCCATAGGGCAGCCATCCAGGTCATCCACAGGAGCTCTGTCCAAAGGTACACCATCTATAGGCATGCTGTCCATTGGCGCACCATCAATATCACAGGACACTTCCTACAAAGAGACAAGGAAATACATTTTTGTTCAGGTTTATTTACTTTCCAACAAGAAGGGGTGCCTATATTGTTGAAATGGCATTGACAAAAGGCGTTAATGAGGGGAGAGATATTCAGCTAACCTGTGCCATCTCTGCCGGCTCCTCCCCTGCTTTGGCAAAGCCGAGAAAGATATTCTGAAGGTGGATTAAATAAGGCTGTGGGTAAATGGCCCAGTCTTCCCATGCTCGAAAACAGCTCATGACCTTTTGCTGTGGAGAGAAAGAGAAAGAATGTGCACATGAAAATGTTTTGTCCTATTTTTAGTAAATGTCCTTGTGCGAAAGGCGAGTGAATTTCATGATTACCTTAAACAGCTCTGCCTGCAGCCTTGCTTGGATGTTTTTGTGCGCTGCGTTAAGATCTCCAAATATCTGCGGCAACTTCGCTTCGAAACTGGAAAGATGAGGGGAAAACTTTAAGATGGTCAGACGAAGCTGAAATAAAATGCGGTCAGAGTGCTGAGGCCAAACTTAGGGAAAGTCTCTTACTATTTCCGGTAATACGAGGCACCGGCTACTTTGGCACACGAATTGTGCAAGATGTCTGACACAAGGTACAATCTGGCGATCTGTGAGATTGAGGGGGACACAGAAAAGTTTAATATGATCTGATTATTGTAGCTTTACAGAGATTCTGTGTAACGCGTGTTATATGAAGACAAATAAGGAAGCAAACTGCCTTCTTCTGAAGGGACGTCTGGAGCGAGGAGAAGGAATCGGAGACATGTCCCACTACTTCCTCTGCTGCATCCGCTCGGTCAAGACAGAACATCATGGCATTGGCAATGTCTTCTCTCCCTGGAGTGAGCTCCTTGAGCAACATCTCCAGCCTTTGTCTGTGCCTGAAAGATGTTTACAGAAGAGTCATTTTCATTCAGTTTAACTCAAGTTACAAGCGTAAATAAATGTCGCCGTGTCTGCTGGTTGACTTACTCAGCTCGGAGCTGCCCTTTCTTCACCTCCTCCTCATGGGAAACATCATCTTCTTCCTCTGCCCTTTCTTCACTTCTCTGAGAGTAACTGTTTAAAGAAGGTGGTCTCCACAAAGAGCCTCCTCTGAACATGCGAAAATCTGACGTCCTCCACTCTGTTGGGGACTCTCCCTAAGATACGGATGAAAACCAGAGAAATTTAAAAAAAAGAAAAGAAAAAGAGGATTTAAATACGCATGACCCCGTTACTTCCAGTAACTGCTCAGAAACAATGTTTTGCAGAAACAGAATACCTGAAGAATGGAGAAAAGTTTCCAGCGATAGTACACATGATCTTGGCTTTTGTTGTCAAAAAGGAATCTGAGACAAGAACAGATACATAAATCAAACACGATGCAATTTTCTCTAAACTTAACACCAATACAGGCCCAAGTGCTGCAAACCAACCTGTAATGTGGGTTGTTTTTCTCTTTGTTCATGATTATTGCTTCAAACACTGGACCTTCACGCACCACAAACTCTATCATCCTGTGAATGAGGAATAACAGATTCCTGTGGGGACAGAGAAGCGTATCAGAGCCACGTTTAAGATTTAAACTCCTAATGCACACTCTGGACTGCTCAAGCATCTCTAACAGTAAAGAGCCCATGAATATTATTGGCAGTCAAGTTATTCTGTGCTAATGCATGCCCAAATATAATAGGGTAACCACGCATGTGGCCCTTTTTTTCTCTCCGATAATTGAATGTAAGAACGGAGAAGAAATGACACAATCACAATAACTTTCCATGGCTCATGTTGCAAAACCCCAATCCAAAGTTTAACATTAATCATTAAGCTTCAAGATGCCAAATACGCAAAAATCCAGAGGCCGTGTTATGTTTGACTAATGCAAGGCTTTCAGAAGGAAAAGAAAAAAAAAAAAAGAGTAATTCATTACTGTGTTTTAGTTATAAGACATTAATGACATTTTGTAAAAATCTTGCTGTCTAAAATGTCTAATAAAGAAGTATCCAATAGTTACTTTGGATTGGGGCTGCAGACCTAAAACCTGTTTGAACTTGAGCATAAGTGTAGACTGTGTTCATGCAGTTATGTCTGCCACTTTAGTTACACTCACATATTACTCTACTACGACCTGAGGGAGCAGCTGGCTTGATTTATGACAAAAGTACTAATCTACTGACATCTGACGAGAAAATATTCAATCAACATGCCTTCTAGCTGTATCGTCTGCAGTGTCTCAGCCTACCCATGGGAAATCCAGGGCTCAGGTGTGGGTTTAAAATACAGATGCCAACAGATTTTTACAACAACTGCAATTAAGTCTTTAAAAACACTGGCTGACAACTGAATGACATGGTAGAAAAAGAGGATTTTGATGGATTGGATGAACTGAAACAATAAAATACAAAGTGTTTGTATATAAACCTCAAGACATCAGGACCTTTGACATGTGTGAGGAATTATCTAAAAGTTCTGTAACTCTGCCCAAAAGAGCAAAAACCAGATCTGATTTAAAATTGGCCCATTTCGCCCTTTGGAGATTGCTCTGCAGCTCTGGACTGCTTCCAGTCTTGCTCAATCTACAGAAGGCCTGGTCTGACCACTTACAATGAAGCTAAACCTTGTCCAAAGAGTATGGATGTACTTCTCATCATGTTGGTGAAGAGGGCTGGGTCTCAGGCAGCCAAACATGAAGGTTCTTACTCAGGTCATCTGAGCCATCTGCTGTGCTGACCGCTTGTGAACGAGAGCAACCAAAAGCAGCAGCTTCTTTCTTGGTTTTGATCACTGATAGGTATAATCCACAGTGCATAAAACCTATGTACTGTTGAGGCATCAGTGTTATTTGGTCAACAACAGTCTTCACTGCAACTGCAAATGGTCAGAACACGCCTGAGCTTGCAGCCTTCTTAAATCAGCAGCTCTGCTGAAAATGTCGGTTTACTGCTTCCCAAGGAGAGGGGAAGGTGGCCAGATTTAGATTTTTATCATTACGGGCAGAGCCACACCTCCAACAAGTTGCAGAAGTATCCACCCACTGTAACTCCTGTCAAACAACTGTGGGGTGTCAAGTGTGGTTCTACAAGCCTTACGAGTTGAGACTTCCTGCCACAAACAACATCTGGATAAAAGAACAGTGCACCACAGCCTCTCTCCTATAACACTTGTGTTGCAACAGCTGGGCAGTCATAGTAAGAAGAGTGTGTGTACCTTTCAGTTGGGATAACCACTTTGACTAGGGCTTCGGACAGAGTCTGTTTGTGAAGTCAAACCAAATAGTGAAAATGTTAAAACTTGAGCACTTTTACAGATGAAACACTGCAGGATACATACAGCATAGAAAACAATGACAGTGTTAACAGTCAGGGAAAAGAGCTAGGGTAACACAGCTGTAGGACTCCAATAAACTATTGTAAAATACTACACCATCTATACAAGCTGAGCTGATTCATGTAAAAGATTCTAGGAGCAACATTTTTAACAGATATGATACAGTCAGACCATCTTGTGACTTTAAATTTGTAAACGGCCATATCCCTGTAGTCTGGAATGACAGTGCAAGGACATGCGATTAATATGACAAGTGAACCATACACTGTATATAAATGATGGTGGGGGCTTATTGATTTATGGTTCAACTACAGTTTTCAGGCCTTGAGTTGAGGGTTTTGGATGTTTTCATATTCAGATCCAGATTTTACCAGTTCCGTTGCTTACTTTACTCTAAATATGATCATGTTGTAAAAAGTAGAAATTTAAGCTGCATTAAACAATACCTGAAATCATATTGAGACTAAATATTAGAAAACAATAAGTGAGGTTATGAAAAAAGGAGACAATAACTTTGTAGATCAAACAAACAAGGGAGTAGCCCCCTGCTGGCCATTAGAAAGAATGCAGATTTAAAGCACTTCCTCTGACAGTTTTTGTTTTGTTTTTTTTTTTATAAAAAGACAGTCTGTGACAAATAACTTTGTTTTTTCCAAAGCACAGATTTACCCTGACTCAGTCACTAGCTAAACTTTGGAAATGTAGATCAACCACAGGTCTTTCCACAATAAATACTAAGAATACAGTTCTTTAAAGAAACCATTACTCAGTCAACACCAATTACTTGTGAATGGGATTTTACCTTGTCAAGCTCTTTTTTAGACATGCCCAGCGGCTTGGTGAAGTCGTTGCGGAAGCGATCCCTGGGCTGAGCATTGAAAGGAAGGCCAGATGGGGGCGGCGGTGTGACTCTCACTCCCACCGGTGTGTAGAGAGGCTGAGGTGGGATGCGAGCTGGTTTGCCCCATCCCAGCTTCATCTCAAAACCCATAATCACTTTACCTACAAAGCAAAACATATTTCATTGTGCTGTGAGAAGAACAGCTGTTTTATGTGCCAGGGGTATTTTTTAAGAGTCACCTATACCATCAAGTGCAGCCAAGGCTCTCTCCGCATCTTTCCGTGTCATGAAGGCCACAAAAGCTCTGTTTGAGGTTCTGCAGCGCTCCTCGTCTGTTCGGGGCCACATAATCTTCACACTGGCCAGGGGACCATACTTACAAAACTCTTTACAGAGCATTTCTTCATTCATCTGAAAAGTAGTAGAAATTTAAAGCAAGGGTCATACATGAGCAATATGCTGAACCTATGCAAGTCTGTTTACACCTTTACCTTTGGACTTATGCAATTAATGTAGAGATTAGTGGTGGTTGGCACTGTTAGGTCATCATATAATGCTGTAGGGTGAAAAAGGGGTTGATGTTAGGGCAATTTAAAAGTTACCAAATTGATCATCTAACAACAACAGTGATATCAAAGGAGAGCTTTTACTTGACCGTGCTGACAGAGGCGTGTCCAGATCGCCATATGCTCCTCCACCGGAGTCATTTTTCTTTCTTTTATATCGCTCCTCACGCTCCTCTTGTATTCTGTATCCCCACACATGAAAACAGATTTACATGTCCCAAGAAGATAAACATATTTCACAGAATATGCACATTTTTGAAAAATAAATTAAAAAACAAAAAGCAACTTACAGCTTAAGTTCTTCTTTGAATAGTTCAAGATTACTCTTCTTTTTCTCTTCTGCCTTTTTTTTAAAGGTCTGTTAAACAAACAAACAAACAGGTGGTTATTAAAACCGTTCAAACGCTGAGAGCTAAGGCTAATAGGACAGTATGTTTACATTAATACATAATCAGATATTACGCATTTACATCAAAATAAAAAATGAATAAACTTACAGACTTTTTGCTTTCAGCTGATGGTGAGACATGCTGGGACACAGGGACAAACTTGGTAGCAGGTTGGTAGAGCTTACTTTTCTTGACCTCTGCTGCTTCCTCCTCTGCAAAGATTAAGACAACCCTCGAATACTGATTCGGCTTATTTATGTAATCGCTTTCATCGTTATGATTTGACCCTGAACACCATTCAGACAGACGGTGGCACTGGTTCCAAAAACAATTCATATAAACTCGCTCACAAGTGAACTAAATGAGTTCACAGAGTCACTGAACTTTATTAAACCATCAGGAACACGTTGCTCTTAAAAATGAAGATGGTGAACTATTTCACTGCTGAGTCAGGCACTCAGTTCATTATTTTCTTAACAGGCAATTTGCAATCAGGCTTGGTCCTGATTGCAAATTGGTCCCATTGCTGAAAAAAGGGAACATAACTGCAACATCGCTGAATCGCATCATAATGCTTGTGATATCAGTCGCTGCTCACCTTTAGTTGCATTCACAATGCCTCCACGGACAAAGGTTTTCACTCTGCTTTTCTCGCTGGTCTCGAATGAAGCCAGAAATTCTTCAAACACCTCGGCTGCTTTTTCTTCCTCCTAGACAGTCAAGGAAACACTGTTTGTATTAATTCACTACCATAAGATCTTAATATGGCTGTATTTCTGCTTTCCATTCAAAAAACACACTGCAGCGTATCCAAATGTTACATGCCAAACCCCTGCACCTTTTTTTTGAGCTCCTCTTGTTCCTTCTTTGTGAGTGTTTTCAGTGGAGCTGCTGGTTTCCCCTTTCTATCGGCCATGCTCAAGCTGCAAACAGTACATAATAACACACAAGGGTGGGAAAAGTTCATGTTAAAATGCCTTTCAACTGGTAGCACAGAAGCAACTGTAGATGTCTTAAAAATGCCTAACATCCTCGACAGTAGTTTGCACACAATTTAAGGCAGCTTACAGCATTTTCATGCTTTGATAATAACAGTAAATCTTAAAAGAGCTTCATGATCCAGTGGGAGACAGAGCCCACAGCAGCAGACATGCACTGAAGGGCAAAGCAATAGAAATCTGTCTTCTGTTGAGTCATCTTACCGATTTAGTGTCACTTATGGCATCCTTTCTTTGGTCAGATATTACATACAGACTATTAAATGAGAAAAACACTGAGTATTAATCACCAAATAATATAAACATCACAGGCATAGAAAAAAAACTTGGTGGGTGGACACTTGGGGTGTTTACAAACCTCAAGTTAGATAGTTAAAGCCAAGAAGATGAAGTGCATTAAACTAAGAGGCTCCCTGAACCATAAACCTACAGTCATCAAACAGAGAAGCTGGTCAGGTCCCACTAAGAGCAAATAAACGTGTTTAAAAGGCCCGGACAACACACAGGCTACCACTACACTTTGCTAATGTTAGCTAACGAATGAGGAGCTAACCCAGCTTTAACCTTCACATGAATAATGCCAGAGCTAATATTTCCTCTATCAACCTATGACCCCAACAATTCATTAACTCGGACACATTTACATCTTTCATAATCGCTAACACCTCCCTCGGTGCTAACACTCTTAGCTAGCTAACATAACTGTCTCTTTATGTTGGTCTGAAACGCCGCAAAGCGCCGACTGACCGTGCAGGACAGCGTTTAAACCACAGTGCATGCACACAATCCGATATAACCGCAACTTACAACGTGTGTTAAGCTATTGCTTCACCATTTGTTTGCGACTGACAAGTGTTTTCAATCACATCGTGCTATCACGAAGCGAATGGAGCTCCTGAGAGAGGACGCCTGCTCTTCTCTGCTCGGTCCGCAGCTTATTAAAGGAGTCCGTATCTCTGTGCGCTCATACTCCATTCATTACGGAGACTCCTCTTTCTTTCATCTACCTGCTGCTACAGTTTTGCATCCTCACGTCCAGGTTTGTGGGGGGTCACTTGCTGTGTCGTTTTCATAAATGTCGGACTTAACTTTGTTTTTTTTAACTCTGAGGTTAAAAACACAGAGAGAGGGAGTCTTTTATTTAATAAAGTCCAAGAGGCTGATATGGAGCACTTTTGAACATCAGTGGACAAAAGACAGACTCCATCAGTTACTTGACTGATTATATGTGACACGTGTGATGAAAAATATTTAGTTTTTTTAAATAATTATAATACATTTAAAAAAATGTCCCGATCATCAAATTACAGAGCAACTGGTGGGCCTTAGCTAATTTGTTTTCATGATCATTTGTCCCCCTTCAGTTCTAAAACATAGTTGATCAAAGTGCTTTACAGATAGCCACTAAAAAACAATAACCACATATTAAACAAAAAGGAAAAAATAAATAAAACACAGAAAACTAGAAAGAAAAAATGTGCAATAAATTAAAATTACATTAAAAAAAACTTGCTAATCAAATATCTGACTAAAACTGATTAGAAGCTCACTCTGGTACTCCTAAAATGCCTTGAAGAAAGTGTGTGTTTTTAAATGTGATTTATAGTCTCAAGTGTTGGGTTCTTTGCTGTTGTGGAAATTTGGGGGCCACACCAGCAAAAGCTTGTCCCCCTGGTGTTTTTCAGACAACAAGGAGTGACTGGTCCTTGTTGTCCACTTGGAGGGGTTTATATGTGTGGAAGGTCTGCTAGGTAAGAGGGAGCTAGGCAGCTTAAAACTTTAAAATCATATCATAACATTTTCAAATTAATTCTACAATGGATGGGCAATCAATGTAAAGAGGCAAGACCCAAGGTAATGTGTTCAAGTTTACATGTCCCTGTCAGCAGATGAGCAGCTGATCTCTGGACTAGGCACAATAATGAGGCCTGATCAATACCATAAAAAAGTGCATTACAATAATCAAGGTGAGTGGTCACAAATACATGTAAAACTCTCTAAATCACAAAAGTGATAAAAGACATACATTTAGAGAATTGCCTAAGTTGAAAACTGTATTTATTATGTCCATTTTAAGAGCTGTGTATATTTTTACCCTAACGTCGGTAACAACCGGTTCATAAATCTGACAGACATCTACATAAAAATGAAATGAGATATTGTGTTTTTTAAATGAGTGAGTCAAGGGTAGTCATATAAACACTGAAAAAAAACAGGGTGTCCAAGGATGGATCCTTAAGGTGCACCATATGGAAGGGAGATGGACAAATTTTAAGAAAAATATCTGTCAGTTAGCTATGACTTGAACCAGTAAAGGCAGTACCTCTGCCAACATGATATTGTACATGAGAAATTTAAATATTGCGAGCTAATGTGTCAAAAGCTGCTGTGAGATCTAAAAGCAGAAGTAAAACAGAGTCCCCAAAGAAAAAAATAATTTCAAAAAATTTCAAAAGTACTTTAAAACTTAACTTGACTGAAATACCTAAAAAATGTTGTGAGTATTAAAAAAAAAGAGGCTTCAGCTGTAAAGGCCACTAGTTTTACACATATAATACATGTATAGAGAATAGTTTTAATTAATGAACATAACAAACACAGTCTCACTGAAACCTTTAAACTATGTGATATAAAATGGAAAATGAAGCAGTCACAGCCTTTTCACTTTTTAATAGTCTAAGTGTCCACACACTTCTTAGATGAAAAATTCATAATCCACTGCCATCAAGTGGAAACTTTTATTAAAATTGCACATCTTTCTATTTTCCTTATATATTCCTTTGCTAACACAACTCCTGCTTGTTTTAGTCATTTTGAATGTATGTCTGCAATAGCTACTTAAGTTTTGGAGAGACTACTAGCCTCATTAGAACAGAGTTCTAATCCAAAGTTTAAGAGAATAAACTTATAGTACAATTTGCCATGCTCAAACAGTACAGTACACAACAACGTATGGTAAGACACGTTTTGCCATTGACCCATGAAATCACATACATTTTAAAAGCCATCAGTATTCACCAATGACAGTCAATGAAGTCAGAAAGGGCAGATGATGGTTGTTTTGGATGACCTGAGGAGCCTTCGGTTTACTTTAGCACCATTCTATGACATTACTGGGATAGTGGAATGCCCCATTAGGACCCAGGTATGATACTGGAGAAGTTTTCACGATGACTAAAGAGGATAATAATTTGACTTAATGTTCAGACAACCAGGAGCAGTTATGCAGTAGATGATCAGTGATATCCAGTAAATGTGATGTGAGCTGTACTTCGGATAAATGCTAGATTATATAGAGATTTTATTTTAATTTCATAATTATTACGCTAGAGTTTGTTTAAATCATTATCTGCAGCGCACCAATGTGCTATGCTTGTGCCACCTGTGATATTCTGGGTCTCCTGTTTAAAGGGGTTTATTACCAGATGGAGAAAAAAAAGGGTTAAAATCCCAAAATGGCCACCATACCCCCTCATCATCATCATCACCACCACCAGCAGCAGCAGTAGTAGTAGCAGCAGCACCAATACCTCAGAAGCCCATCCCCTAGCGTCCGTGCTGGGAATGTACCGCGTATGCGCATGGGCGGAGAAACTGCCGCTGTGCGCTGTTATTATTGTAAGAGTAATTTCTTTTTTTCTTTTTCTTTTCTTTTTTTTTATTTTTTTATTTACAAAAATGGCGTCCAGTCAGGGAGGCGTGGGAGCTGTCACCGCTTTACAAAGCCATCACTATCCCACCGGACCTCACTGGAGCCCGGGCATCTCACCGTTCCAGCAGCAGCACCACACGGCCCGAAGCCTGGACCGGGCTCTGGAGGATGCCGTGTGCTCGGGGATACTGAACCTGAGCGGCAGGAAGCTGAGGGAGTACCCGGGGATGAGCTACGATCTGACCGATACAACACAAGCAGGTGGGTTGGTGTGCACGAGGGAGGACTACAGGAAACAAAACGTAAAGCAGCAAAAAACAAAAAACACGTACTCGTGGGTGAATGCAGCGTGCCCGCATTGTGCATGGATTTTATCCTGATTTTGTGGATAAAGGCGGATGGCCGTGTAGGTGACATTATTTAAAGAAGTATACCGTCTATTTCTGTAAATGCACATTTGCTACATCCTGCTTGTAATTACTGTCCACCGGGGATCTTATATCTGTAGTTTAGTGCGCTGTTGTGCTGGTCGACGCCAGTAGCTTTCAGTACCCCCCACCCCCCCAGAGACACATGAATGAGACGGCAGGCGCACCCAAGTAGGCGCTGTGCAGTGGTTTCCACACCAAGCTGCAGCTGATTCGGCACGGAGCAGCTGGA
>VUQR01023428.1:0-11543 GCA_015108515.1 Hemichromis elongatus | reverse complement strand
CGAGTTACACAGTCAGAGCCTATCTACGGAAAGCTGCTTGAGCTTTAAATCCATATTATTGGACCTCAGTTTCCTATAAGCCCTGTCTGGACATTTGGTTATTCTAATTGACTAGTTTTTGTTTGACTAATCACTAGTTTTGCTGCAACTAGTGGCACATTTGTTTAAATGCTATTTTGAGAAGCCCTATTAGGAATCACACTAGTAGCACGAGAAAGCTAATTTGCTTTTTTAAGCATTAGTGGCATATAGGTAATAAATGTATCTTTCTCTTTTCCTTAGAATAATTAATAAGGCTTCATCTTACCTTTAGATAATAACTGCTATAAATGTCCAACTAGTGCTGATAATGACCAAGATCGCTGAGGACACTGACGTCTAAAATAAAGGATATGGAACAAATATCTAGTTTATTATTGATTCTTTAGTCTGTTTAAGCCGGGCGGTTTTGTTCTTTTTAAAGTGTGGTGTAGTCTGACTGAGTGGGGCAAAAGGTCCAACATATAGCATGTAATGTTAAAATCCTGGTGAATCAGGCCATTTCAGTGCAATTCAGATCAGTTTCTTTTCATAGATGACAACATCAGTCAAAGCAGAGAAGGTGTTTCATTGCACTGGGCATGAATGAATAAAGGCCTCACCTCCCATATTTAAATACAAGATACGAGTGACCTATATTCTTCATTCTAATCCTTCATACTAAACAGTAACCTTTTAATAGTAGGTAAGTGAATTTAGTTTCAGCAAAACCTTTATATTGTAGCTCAGTTGTTTAATATACTGTTGCCTCTATGTAATTTCACATAATGAGGGGATGGCGGCGCAGCAGTGTTTGGTTTTCCCAACCAAAGGATAGCGCACTTTGGTTATGGGAGACAGAATAATTGAAAGCCTTCTGTTTATCTGGAGCTCTGCAGCAGCAGCTCCTCACTCTAATTATCTTGTCACCCAGAGATAATTCAGAAGACAAGATTGTTCACGCATGCACGCATACACACGCGCGCAGCCACGCACGGCTCAGGAGGGAGATCGGGTTGTCCACTAACCCCCTGCTACTCACCTCATGTTGAAATGTCCTTGCCATGATACTGAACCCTTACACTGAACCCTGGTGTATTATCCGTGTGTGGGCATGTGTACGGTAGAAAAAGAGCGTTGTAAGACTCAGGTTACAACGTAAGGTGCTTTGAGTGGTTGACTAGAAAAGTGATGTATCAGTGCAGCCCACTGTCTCAAAGATATTAAAGGACATTACCTCGACTGTGAATTTACCCTGATCTAAACTAATATTTGCCCAAGCTTTAAAAAGGCATTAATCTTGGTAGGTAGTGATTTATGTTACTTTGTAGCAAACATCCTCATAATGTAACTGTGTTAACAGATTTAGGTCACTGAAACTCGAGTAGAATACTAACAGCACACAGGCAGACACGTACATGCATCATTAGCAGGCACCGAATCAATAAGTGTTTGACGGGGAATTCAATGTAGTGCAAGGTAACCTTTACAAGTATCCTTGTGCTTCTGGTTAAAGTGCACGGGGTTAGAAAGAAACTGAACTATTTATGTATGTGGAATTATGCGCCATAATTAGGGCCTGATCTAAAGACATTCAAAAGAAAATGAAGAGTTAAGCCATTAATGTCTTTGTTTCACTTGATCATTGGGCATATTTCAATTTTGTTGGCAGTTGAAATTTGATAGTCATATTTGTGTTTCCTGTTTTTCCTCTTAGTACATACGTTGAACACTGATTCTCAAAGACCAACAGCAGTATGTAAGATGAAACTTTTTTTGTTTTTGTTTCCAAAGTAAGTATTTGTACTACATTTGGAAATTCTGAATGCTGACTGATGACAGATATCCGCATAATGAGCTTAACCATCTATATCTGCATGCTTCCTTTCTTTGACGTTCTTCGGATGAATTGTAAATATTTTATTACAGCAGGCAGATAAAAATGGGGGGTTGAAGCAGAGATTACATTCATGTTCCTGTTGCAGAACAAAAGCGCATGCATGTAGCTCATTAATGCATGGCTATGATTTTTTTTTAGTAAACTGCCTTCAGTGGTTAAACAGAGTGCGTGAGTTATAATTTGATCTGCTGCTACTTCTGCCGTTGCTTTGTCGTTTAGAAGTCTATTTACATTCAAACAAAATATCTTGAAAAAAAACAACTATGATGTGCTAGAAAGGCCTCATCTGATTAGCTCTACATAAAAAAAATGGTAAAATTGATCCAGTTTGCTTGTACAGATACGTTTGGCAAACATGAAAGTGTCCTACTTATCAAATCTGTGTGTTAAACATTCCTCTTCTGCCAATTTAGAAGCTAACTTCAGTGTTATCAAGCGACACAACAGACAGGTTGACACATTTTTGGAGGAAAAGGGAAATATGTCAGCTGTACTGTCAACAGTTGTTATTGCCATTTGTGGTTACCAGAAGATGACTCGTGCTGATTTTCCCTTCTAGCCACACCTTGATGTTGGCACCAGGTGTTTTAGTGTAGGTGACATGTTGAGACAGGATTGAGATGGGTTGGCATTGAATTTGGCATGAGACAATAGTGAGTCCTAGGAAGAATTCCTTGTAACTTTCTTGATATCCTAACTAAGAAATACAAACAAAACTCTTGACTTTAAGCTGTTGGCATGGGTTTTAATATGAATGCTATAATGATAAGATAATCTCTTAAACATGAAAAAAGATTTAGCCATTGTTATATGCTGCCATGTTATTATAGCCTTAACAGTTGTTAGTATGGTTGTTTGCTCTTGTTCTGGTCTATTATATATATAGTAATATGATTGTGGATATGACATTACATTGCAAATATGTTGAATTTCTATCAGCTTTCTTATATATAAAAAGACTTATTTCAGTTAAATTCAATCATAGATCTCATTCACTTTTGACCGTTCTCTTAATAAAAACAAATGAATCATATAAAGGATCCTACATAAACTATTCTGTGCTTCAGCCAACTCGATTCTTCTCTACAAAAAGCAACCCAGAAAAAAATTATAGTTATTTTATTTTGTTGTTAACTTGTCTATTAACAAAAGGACAAATGTAGGATGAGTTCCAACACTCTCCTTTCATTCATACAAATCTAAAGCCATTAACGAGCCACTCCCAGCGAGATCGATGCTGGAAATACTGACGTATGACCCCGCCGGCAGCACTCAAACCTATAAAGCACAAGACTCTGGTGTAATATTAGACCGGCGTTCGATGAAGAGCTACGTTCCCTACTGCTCTGTCACAGATATGTATTGATCAGTCTTACGGGGCTTTGAGAATGGCTTCTCGTGCAAAAAGTACACAAAACTGATGTTAAAGGGTTATAATCAGTTTGTCACCAGTGTGCTTATGTACACAAGTATTGTGTTTCTACTCTTTGCAGATCTGTCTAAGAATCGGCTCACAGAAATCCCCCCAGAAGTGTGTCTGTTTGCCCCCCTGGAGTCACTCAACCTCTACCACAACTGCATTAAGTGCATCCCAGAAGCCATTATCAACCTGCAGATGCTGACTTATCTGGACATCAGGTGAGCCCTTGCTAACACTATACTTTTATTATTGTGTCAGACTCTATTATTGACTACAAAACGAATGAATGTTCATGGGTAATCGGTCATATGCCAAAAAAGTGCCTGTTCCCCTTTCACCTTACTTACAGGGTGAAAATGCTCACGCGAATGAGATGTTTCCTCTTTTCCTTCAACTCAATTCCCAGTCACCATCGTCTCAGTGTTACACGCTTCTGTATGCTATTTTAAATGCAGGTCAATTTTTTGTCTTTCTCTGCAGCCGAAATCTTCTGACAGTGTTGCCGAAATACCTTTTCAACCTTCCCCTGAAGGTTTTGCTTGTGAGCAACAACAAGCTTGTGTCCATCCCTGAAGAGATTGGCAAGGCCAAAGACTTAATGGAACTGGTGAGCCGTCTGTATACATCAGCCTTTATATACAGTACAGTGCCTGAGGCACATACACAAGGGATGCACATAACAGAAAACTTAGAAAAGAATCAATTTTAAATTGTGTCTTGAGGCACTTTGTAGTTAACAGCCTGTCACAAAAACACGTCATTTGTTCCTATTCCTTTAGCTGAATCTATTAAAAATCCTGAAGATAACAGTATTTTTACACCAACAAGGTGATTCCCAAAAAGCTATTAGACAAAAACTTGGCATATCTCACCATGGTGTGCAGTATGTTCTTAAAGACTTTGATGAAAATTGACAAAGTGAGGACAAGAGATGATGAGACAGGCCTGAAAGGCTGCCTACAGCAGATGAACAGCAGTGCAGGATCATCATGACAGAGAACAGAACAAAAGGCAGACGAGATCCAAAGAAGAGCTTTGAATATTCTTTAAGAGAACTGGAGAACTTATCCTGAAGATTGCTTAAAGAAATGACAAGAAGGCTGCCTAAGAGAGTTGAGGGTGAGGTGAAGAATAAAGGTGGTCATGCTAAATATGGACTTCCAAGCTCAATAGAGTTGTACAGATTTGCTTTTGCCTTTTATGCTATATGTGTATGTTCTTTGCATGTCTCTAATAAGTTGCTACACCCGTTTCCCATTTTTCTATGTTTGTGTGTGTGTGTGTGTTTGTTAGAGAGAGAGCGAGAGAGGGTGTGTGAGTCCTAATAATTCCATCTCTCACTCTTTGTCTCCCCCTGCTGGGTTGGATTTCAGGATGTGAGCTCAAACGAGATCCAGGCACTGCCGGCTCAAGTGGGAAAGCTTCAAGCCCTGAGAGAACTGAACATCAGGAAGAATAGTCTTCACATGCTGCCTGATGGTAAATCCATCACTCGTGAAGCTCTCTGTTTCTTTTACTTTAGACGCATTGATTACACATCACTGAGACATTTTGGCAACTGTACCAGTCTGTCACAGCCAAGAGACACAACTGAGCGTTGTATGTTTTCTGTTGCCTGTCTTGTTACTGTTGGCACATATAAACTTAGCAGAAGACAACATAATAAATTATAGTGATATACATGAGAATTACTAAGGATACCTGAAGTGACAAGCCCAACTTAAACAATTTCTCCGTGTGACACATGAATCCATGCAGTCCTTGCTGTTTTCTAACAGATTAATAAGATTTATAAAATGCTGTTTTAAAAAAAATCCCATATATTCAACAGGATGAACTAAAAAAACTAAACAAAATGCAGTTAGAGATACTTGTTCCCATATTTCTACATGCCCTAAAAGTGAAGACTAAAGCAAAAATATTACCATTAATTTGAAGGGTGAAACACATTTGATCACTGGACTGTTGAAAAGCTTAACATTAGAACGTCTGTCATAGACAGATGGAAATTGTATGACAAACAGCTATTGAAAAAAATATGTAACAACATATTTATAGACACATACACGTACATATATGATCTTTGTCAAGTATTGTGGTTGCTTGAGGGTTAAAATATGATCCCAAAAGCAAGGACTGTTTTTATAATGTTATAGTTCTTTGATAAGATCTACCATAACAGCACATTCAAATTTCTGATGATTGTGCAGTGGAAGCAGTGCACCTCAGTTTCTGGTTATTTGTATTTTCAGAGTTGGCTGACCTGCCTCTCATCCGACTTGACTTCTCCTGCAATAAGATCACAGAGATTCCTACAGCCTACAGGAAGCTGAGGCAACTGCAGCACATCATCCTAGACAACAACCCTATGCAGTCTCCACCAGCACAGGTATGAGGATTTTGTTTTATGCTGGTGTTTTTGCCTATTCGTGGGAACAGATGAGCAGCACAATTGGAGCTTTAACGATTTTCTTCAGAAAAATTGTGGTTGTTTTCATCCATCCATCCATCCACATGTATTTCCTTGTAGTTCCCTCTGTGGTGCTTGGAGTGACTTTAAGAACACATTATGTATGTTTATCTGTTTCAGATTTGTCTCAAGGGCAAAGTGCACATATTTAAGTACCTAAACATGCAGGCTTGTAGGATGGATAAGAAACCAGACACCCTGGACCTTCCCTCTCTTGGCAAGCGTTGCCTGCCGCAACCACTAACAGATAGGTACTGACAGATTTACTAACTTACGTGCAGAAATCATCAAGTATATCATTATTTCATAATGCATCTATTTAGCACTTCTTTTCTGTTAAAAGCACTATGCATTGCATTTATGCTATCTAATGATTGAATGCTGTCTAATTTACATCATTTTGCATAATTTCAGCATGGAAGATTTTTACCCAAGTAAGAACCACGGTCCTGACTCTGGAATTGGTAGTGACAATGGTGACAAGAGGCTGTCTACAACAGAGGTCAGAGTCCAAACAAGTGTGACACATGTGACATCACCCACTGACTTGTGCAATCCTTTTTGGAGCTATATTTTCCTGAAACCAGATCTTGTCAGTAATGGGTGGATTCGAAAGCATAAACAGACATATATAAGGAATGGTCACTCATAGGTGAGCCACGCCCCAGAAAGTAGAATACAATTTTATTTTGCCTTGTGTGGTGTTTTTATGCACACATTTTACTACTTTAGAGAGATCACATCTTGAGATATATAACTATGACAGTGTAACCCCATCTCATTTTCTTGATATGATATGAGCTTTTTATATAGGTGGTCGACTTTTTAATCACACTAAAACTAAGGAGCAGAAAGACTGTTGTGTTTTGGTAACAGCACTCATGCAGAAAAGAAGCAGCTTGACCAAAGCACATTTGCCCTGGCAAAAAAACCCCATAAAAAATACAGACAGAGGATCACAAGTAATTGTTAGCACACTATATAAAATAACATATATATCTGACTAGACAAACTGGCAGGATGTAACCTGCAGGATGCTTGGATAATAAAAAGCAAGTGTGCAGGGAGGCGGGTCGTCAGCGCAAAGACGTGAAGCTCCTTGAAGGCAGCAGAAATCCAAATGGAAAAATACCGATGTGACAGTAGAAGGTGTTCTGCAGTTCTGAATAACATATTTAAATGACTTTTCTCTGAAACACGAGTAGCCTCCCTTGTGCCTGTAAGCTATTGCATTGCAACACACTGTGTGAGAATACTGTTGTGACAGGAGAGTAACCGGAGAGACGCAAACCAGTATAAGAGACAAGGGTACCTTCAGAAGGATGTCTGGCTACATGCCAGGAACTACAAATACAACTGAAAACATCATTAATGGGAGAAATGAATACACACCTTAATATAACTGCTTATTAATCCCATAAGAGTAAAGGCTCTTGGTAAGGCTGTAAACGTGACTTAGCAAGTGCTACAGTAGCGTGTTATAGGTGTGGTTATTTTCTTTTTAATTGTATGTTCCATTTAAATACCCAAAATAGCAACAGTAATAATTTAGGTGCATTGATTATTTGAAACTTGACTTCCCATTCTTTTGTTTTCCTCTCCTCCAGCCTTCAGACGATGACACCGTCAGCCTGCACTCTCAAGTTTCAGAGACAGCCCGCGCCGACGCCCTGTCACTCCTCTCCAAAATGGACTCTTGCAAAGGTTACCGAAAATAAGTATCACATATTCCCTTTGAAAGCAATAACAGAGACACGGGGTTGTTGAATAAAGTGCCTAAAAATGTGACAGTTCATGTGATGAACGCGGATGCTTCCTCCCTCTATCAGATCAGGATCTCTATGACTTTATAGAGCCCAACCCTGACGAGGATCCTGCTCTTTCAGAGTGCAATGGGCAGCAAAGCAGTCATGTGTCTTGTATAAAGGTATGATTGAATCAATCAGTCTAGAAAACCGAGAAGAATGTGGGAAATCTTTTGAAGACACGTTGGGAGAGAATATCTATCTGTGTGCTTGGTCCCTGTGACGTGACGCGATGTCCCTGTGTGCGTTCCAGGAACTGGAGAAAGTTCTTAACATGTCTCACCAAAGCAAAGATAAAGACAGCTGGAAAGAGGAGTCAGGGTGAGTCCTTTTTTTTGTGCAATACTGTTACTTTCCGCCATCCCTTGGACTTTTTAGGGGAACGCAACCGCTCGCTGGATGGAGTGTGAGCTGGCGCAGGTTGTACTAATTGGTACCCAAATCCGATCCAGACAGACCAACAGAGCAAAGTTGTTTTTGGGAAGCAAGCCCCGTGATGAGGTTAGGCATATGGAGAGTGGACGGGCAAGTTGGGCTCAGTGTGCTGTAAGGCTAGTGGGTTGAAAGAAAGTTCCAGAACACAAGAAGAAAGCTGAGAAACATCCAATAAAAGACATGAAAACATCAGGGGTAGTTAGCCTTAGCGTGACTTCCACACTGCTCACTCGCGCTAATAAGAAGTGAGTGGGAAGACCTAGGTATTTATACTGGAGCAGATGAATGGTTAATACAGACCAGGCGTGCCAGTCCAGCAATTTACTGGAACCAGAGGAAACCGTGCGTAGAAAGAGAGAGTGGGTGGTGTGAGAGAACAAGGAAAAAAAAGACTTTCTGTTTGTTCCTTATCGCAAGTGAGGAAAACACTTATGTTGATTTGGCAAAGTTTTATGCCAGGTACCACTCAGCGTAACCCTACATCACAAAGGGGATTTGTGCGTGAGAACAAAGGGGGAGACAAAAAAATCTGTTTTTTGTTTTTTGTGTACGTACTGCCAAAGAAACCTCTTTGGAAATGACGCTTTAGAAGATGACACAGTTTAATGACTCACTGCAAAATGTAAAAGACTGTTTGTCATCAGTTGGGAATGATACCTTTCTACTGAATTGTACTGAAGTTCACATCAGTCAGTGACTTCGATGGTGAGCAGTGCCAGCAGGTTTCCCCCTTTAATCATCTGCATGTCACAGCCTGAAACCAAAGAGAAACATGTTAAGTTAACTGGGGATTCTAATCTGGCTGTAGGCTTGAATGGTTGTACAGTAAATGTGCTGGCCCTGCGACACACTGATGACCAGTCTTGGGGGGTTGTGCCCCACACTTTGCCCTGTTGCAACTGGGATAAGCTGAATTGGATAAGAAGAAGCAAATAAACTGATGTCTGCCCATAACTGTATATATCTCTAATTATATATCTCTAATTAATCACTTAATGGTAACTTTCATCCTCAACTTTTCCCAGTTCTGATAAGGAGCAGCTAGCTGAGGAAGAGGACGATGAGCTGAAGGAAGTGCTTGACCTGAGGAAGATTGCTGTCCAGCTTCTGCAGCAGGAGCAGCAGAACAGGTGTGCGACCCTCACGTCTTCCCTCGTAACATGACAGTAGCCGTTTGGGAGATCAGCGTTTGCTGTGCTGCTTAAATCCATGTTGATCATGTAGCATCTTTCTGCTGTTAGCCTAGCAGTGATTTATCTGCGGATTACAAGGAGAAATCACTGTTAGGCTTTTAGGCCTTTAACTGGATTTCATAATGCTTTTTTTTGTATTATAGGATTTATAATACCAACAGCATTATGAAATCTGGTTAAAGGCCTCATTAATTTATTCCTTTCTAACTGTTTTCTGTATAGGAAAGCGTTGCAAAGTAGGCTACATCATGGGCTTTTAGGAGCAATGTAGATGTTTTGATAGCTTTCCAACGTTTTTGACCGTGACTTTTGAAGTTGACGTTTGATGCCTGTGTTTTTCAAAGTAGTCATAAAAAATGTGGCGTGACTAATACATGCACTGCTGTAAAGAAATTCAAAGTAATAGTCCTGTAACTGATGTGACAAAAGCAAGACGTCAGACATCGAACATATCATTGAACAAATCCTTTGTTCTGAAATGTCAGATCTCTGTCTCAGCGTTCCTGCCCGAGCTTTTACGCAACTTCTCTACCTACTGCACTTTAACGCTTTTGTCTTTGAAAGTTAGACCCATATCAGCTTTACCTGACTTTTTCTTCTCCACTTTTGCCTCTTCCCTGATCTTCTCCCTTTCCCCTGACTTGCCTACTGCTCGTTTGTGTGGCTCCTTAGACGACGATCCTTAATTTGCAGAGCCGAAAGTCTAATTCACAGGAGGAGAGTTACTGGCCGGGCACACAGGTAGAGCGATTTTTGTTGACATGGTTTACAGTTTGCCAAATTCATTTCATACGTACAGGTATCTTACAAGAGTAAAGTGGCAGCTGTTTTTGATGCTTTGAACTTTCCTCCCGTGGCTCAGTTTGGGGTGAATCAGTGCTTTCTTCTGTAAAACGGGAGTAAAATCTCATGTTGCCCAATTAGTAAAATTTCAGTGGTTGGTGACTTAGCGTGTTGAGGGTTTTTTTTTTTTGTGACGCAGTCAAAAAATATTCATGCACTGCATTTGCAATGCAATCTCAGTCTGTTTGCTGTATGCGTGTATCTGCAGATTCCTCAGTCACTCCGGAAGCTCCAGCAGCAAACCGAGGCTCACACCTCAGACCGCTCGCAGGTGAGTTCTGTGCCAGTGCTAATCCAGCTTTCAAAGAAATCTAGAGAGATGTAATCTTTGTAGAAAAAATAACTCACGTTTGCTAAGAAAGCACATTAATACGCATCCCTGCGCTGAGTGTCTGTCGGTTTCTATTTTGGTTCTTAAATCCTCTCTGCTTGTTTTTAAAATAATTTTGGTGTCACTCACGTACATATATTTCACATGCTTGCAACAACATGAAGCAGTTTGCCCACTCGATCCTTGGGGGGAAAACTTTAGCTTTTACGGACTGTTGTGCTGGAATTTTCTGCTGGTGTCCCTGAGAGAAGCTGAAAGCGTTCAAATCCTTAAATCTAAACCCACCTCCTTTTTCTCGCCTTATCATGGCCTTACTTTAAATTATTTCTTACATATTTCTTTAAATCATTATTTATTCCATTTTTGGATTGCTCCCAGGGTCACCTGCTGTACTCCTATGCTACTGATTTCTTTAAAACTTAAGTTATTTAGCTTATTTTATTTTTATTTGCTGCATTTAAATCTTTATGTCATCTTGTCTTATCTGGCAGCTTAAGCGATACAGTCCTCAGTCTGGCCGCAGTCCAAAAGAATCACTACTCCTCCAACTGTGTTTGGATTTCATGAAAACTGCACACAAAGATCACCTCTAGGGATGGGTATTGATAAGAATTTCACGATTCCGATTCCATTTTCGATTCTGTTTAACGATTCGATTCTTTATCGATTCTCTTATCGATTCTTATTTTTAAAAAAGGAGAACACACAGGTCGATTAGCTTTGAACTTTGTTTTATATCTTATCTTTGAACTAGACAGAAATGTAGGAGTAGCATGACCTTACAAACCCAACAGTGCGATCTTAAGAGATCCACAGCCTACTGCTCCTCGATGGGGTGCCACGAGGACCCCAGAAAAAAACAAGTTGTAAATGTAAAATAATAATAAAATAAATATTCTTGTGTAGCAATAACAAAGTATAACATAAATTATTCAGTGGCAATTACACAAGAATGTCCAGTAACATTTACACTCTCCTTTTTAAAAGTATATATGAGCTGGACACTCAAAAATAAAACTATATCAGCCAGCAACAAATACAATCAACTCAAGTCCAGTGGAACTGTGCACTGTGCAATTCTGCATCCATCAACTATGGAGAATTAAAAAGTCTTTTGCAGAAATATAA
>VUQR01023427.1:36285-49067 GCA_015108515.1 Hemichromis elongatus | reverse complement strand
GGGGGGGCGTGGAATACGCTGCACGTCGGTTTTGTTATTTAAGCTAAACAGATTCAAACGATGCCTGTGGACACATAGCACCACATGGCTGCCATGACAGCCACGCACACATGCGCTGATTAACATGTGCAGATAAACTCACGTAAACAAACACAAAGCGGGCCAGCGCAGATCCAGATATTTTATTATTTATATATTTTTCCCTGCTTACATCGAGCTGCACCTGCTTCAAGGGATACGGTGTAAACCGCGGATATGAAAAGAAGATGTCTTCTCTTTCATCTCGCCCCGCGTCAACTGATTTCAGCTCAGACTTTTCTGGAAAAATGCATCTGCCTCATCAGCCTGGAGGTGGAAACGGAGGCAGCAACAGAAAACCCCCCAGTAATCCTTCATTTTAAAAGGGCTTCAGACAACAAGCCCCTGGTCCACATCAACATTTCGAGACAGATACAGTCACTATTTCTATCCTAATGTTATTGTTCCTTCTTCAGACTGATGCTTTGGTCTCCTTTTATCTTTATATTTTTACTGATTCATGGAAAAAATCATTCATAAACTGTCAGAGTTCTACCTATTGTTATTCCTAGGTTTAATATCTTTGCCTTGGCTCCTCCCCCTGCGTTTTTATATTTGAAATGTCATTTTTTTAAAAGCATCAGCATGTTGATCTAACCTTCCGAAAGCCTAACGGCTGCCTCTAATGCTTAACATCTGGCTAAATGTGCCAATAATGATGATAAATGATTATTTCTTCAGAGGCAGTGTTTCCTTTTAACAGATAAAATCTGCAGAGCGACTCTCTGAGAAATAGCATCGACTAATAATTTCGGGCTCTTTAATAAATATTTGATAAGCAGCATCATTAGTCAAGAGTGCAACTGGATTTTAACATCTAGGTGAGCATACAGGAACACGTTGGGCTCTGTGCAATTTACTGAAGGAAAGCGAGGCACGAAACCAAAATGTACTTCGCCCAAAACCTCCACAGTGGCAGTCCGTTGTCACAGAAATGTTATATTTGCATGTGAATTGAAAACAAGCGCAGCTCCAGGTGTGTTGAATTGACTTAATAAGGTCTGACATTTTCAAGTTAATGTTTGGGGGTTTGTGAAAAATCACAAAGTAAAGGAGAAAGGGAATAAACCAAAAGGACAAAGCGCACCTTGATCGATTTGTGTTCATTCAGAGCCGGGATACATTCACTGACACGTTGACCTGAACCTTCAACCTTTTCCATGCGGCCTGCAGCGTCTTTGACAATAAAACGAGGGCGAGAAAGCAAAAGCAAGCCGTCCCTCCTCTGAAAAACACGCTCCTTTGCTTTTCAGTAGAATCTACACGCTGTAGGTCAACTAAAGAGTAGCACTAGCTCACACTTGATCCTTTATTCCTTCGTGTAGAGACACGGGATTTGTGTTAAGAAGCAGAAAATATTAGCCTTCAAAAGAATTAAGATCCAGCAAGTCGTTTGGAAAATTGCTTAAATCCCACATTTGTCTTTTTAAATATATTTTTCAACACTTTGAGCAGCGAAAACAAGATTTATAAATATACATAAATAATACTGTCATATAAATGATCTTTAATAGCTACTTAAAGAAGGTACCTCAGGGATATTAATGAGTTGCACATCATAGCATATTCTGACACTTGTTTCCTTTTCTGTACACTGAACACGTTTCCAAAAACGTGTATAAACAAATACACTTAAACGCATCCTTCTGAGTTATGTCGGGGACTTTGTTCGCAAATTTGTGTGAGAAGCTGCTCGGGGACATGAGTTGGCTTAGAGGTTAGGAAACATACCACATGGGTATGAATAGCGTCAGCAGGGAGTCCCTGGCTTCTTTCTTAACATACATACCAAATGTCATTCCCCGGCTTTCTTTTGGGTCTCTCCTTACTATCTGTGCCTATTTAATCAAGGCTGAATGCAACACAGGTATCCTTTAAAGAGAATCTGCTTGTTCCCTTTGGTTTTCCACATTTTTCCACAGCAATGTCTCCTTTTCATTGTATTAGAAAGTTCTAATAATAAAAGCGCTAATCTAAACAAACTGTGCAGAGATTTTTTGGAAGCTTTTAGCAAAAAAAAATTAATTAATATTCGTACGTTTGTTATTGGAGTACCATCAATCACCTCAAAGCTCAGAGAAACCTACCAGCTGCCTCCAGTACGAATTAAGGCATTTTTGGTTTTATGCGACATGTTAAATCAACTCAACATAAAAATGAGTTCTGGGAATAACTGTCAGCAATTATAAACTGATTGTGTCACCAAAATAAATCAAATTGACGATGACTTAAGCCAAGAGTTCTAGATTTAGGAGCAATACAATCACCAGATTATATAATCCTAGGGGTTTTTTTCAGTCTTTAATATCGACTTTATGAGACTGTGAATCCATAGCAACTGTTCTATCATCGCTCTCTTTAAATTGCCTCATTCAGTGTGTCTGTGCTCCCTCCCTAGCAGCATTCTTCATATTTGGTAATCCAGGACAGATATCCTCCCGAGACAGATTAAAATAGGATTACTGTTAGGGGCGCACTTTCTCACAAGGGCACGGCACCTTGTAGCTCCACTCTTTGTCTTTCACCCAGGTGAACAACTTGAGTCGCCGGAGTACAAACATGGACTTGCATATAAAATATTACAACGCCGTGCTTTGACTATGAGGCATAAAGATGAGAGCTGTCCCGACAGAAGATGTATTCCATGCAGTCACGCTGACTCATATTAAGTGCCTTTTAATAGTTCTAGTTCCTATGAAATCCCCGTAACGCAAAACAGCAGTGGAAAGGAGGCGTTTGCGACACCTAACTATAAATAAATGTAATTAGTAACGTGCCCTGCGGACCTCTACAGGTGTTTGCAGTTTATATGGCTGATCAGGTCCATGCTCAGTTTGATTAAGTGCGGTCGCTGAGGAGAAACATCCTGGAAGTTTGCTGAGGTTTCGAGAGTCAGCACGGCAAAAAAAGCCAAGAAGTTTCCCCTCTCTAAACAGGTGCAATAAAAATCATATCAAGAAAGCGATAGGAATACTAATCACACCAGATGGATTCTGGTTTCGACGACTCAAACTTTCCTTTAAGGTCGCAGGTGAGGTTATATAATCTCAAACTAATTTTAACACCCAAGTTTCCTCCACACGTTGTTTTCACTTACTTCGGACAATTAGATCAGACCTCTTCTCTCGACTGCGCCGTTTGCACAAGCTGGACGCCGATAATTCTGCACTTCGGTCGAACAGCAGAGACGGAAATATTCACAACTCTGAGCAGTTGGACCGCCGCAGCGCTGGCCATGTGACATTTAAAAAGACAGATAAATTGGTCTAATTATAACGAACGACTGGCTTTTTCAGGCACTTTGTGTTAGTGAGCGTCAAGTCTGAAATAATTTAGAAAGGTTCCCAGTTATAATTATGATTTATATGATGGCTTTGGCATAATTTACAGCTCAGAAATGTATAATTACTATAACTCAATATTACATAAGTGTGGAATAACTGCAGCTCTGATCCATTTGCAGACTACTGTAATTTAATTCTACACTGTAAAGACAGCAAATTTGACTGTGTGTTAACACCGATGAAGTCACAAAGCAGTACGCTGTGAATTAGGTGAAGCTGAGATCAGGTGTGAGAAAATTCACTTTTAAGTTAATCAATGGGGGCTTACTCTAACAACGCATAACGGTTTCTTACTATAAAAAAATACAGTACAGCACTGTGAAGAATACAAGCTGACAGCAAGCTATTATTTTAGTGATGTATTATTCTAGAATGCATCTGCACATCCTCTCCGTGAACGCCGTTTCTCATTTTTCTTGAACTGTGATGAAACATCAGCTTTCCTGCCGTCCTCCTTTCCTTTATGGAAAACGCAGCGTTCAACATTTTAACAGCGTTCTGTGTTATGTCGTATCCACCACAGTGTCACGAAACTTTAAGATGCTTTCCTGTGTTTTTATTTAAATTTGTCACTCGTTAACTTGAATTACCAGAAATTTCTAACTAGTCCAATTACTTGACACCAGCTCACACGCCAAACGTAAAGTTTTGCAACTGCTATTTTTTCCATATATTCGGTATTTTCTTTGATACTAAAATTGTTATCTCTTTGTTTTGTTCTGGGGTTTTCCGATCCTCCGTCCTATGCTTCGACCCATCTGAGTTTGCTGAATGACTGTAGTGTTACTGGGTGGGCTCTGTTCTCATCTCTGAGTGTGCAGCCAAGTCAAAGCATGAGCGCACAGACAGGAAACCTGAAACTCCCCTGCCCTTCCTCAGCTCTGCTGGTGATGAAATATAAACTGCAGACAGCTCACACATGGATCCAGAGGAGAGCAAAACCAACCTCACATCAGTTTACCCACTTCTGGGTTTGGTTACTAATAACCAAATAAATAACATGGATGAGGTTTGACCTCTTCTTTTGCAACCATGTGCAATCTGAATTCCATGTTGTGCATCAGCAAGGCAACGTGTTTGGTGTTTATTAAAGGATCATCTACTCAGAACCACTGGGTCCAACATGAAGACACCTGCTAGTAACGGTCTCTGACTAATCATCCTCACGTCTCCATCAGTCTCTTTAGTTTATACTGTCCTACTTTACATTTATCTTTATATGATCTATCTGCTTATACCATCTCTCCCTCATGTTTTTGCATCTCCTAAACTCTTTAGAACTATTTGTCAGAAGCAGAGCTACCTCAGACAAAAATGACCCGTTATGAATCTAAATAGGTCAAGTTTAACATGGCAAACAAACAATTCTTCTAATTTCTTCTGCAACCTTCTGCTTTCTGCACATTAACTGAACGGAGTCATACTGTAGTTGCACATTTAAGGAGTTCTAGAAAAAAATATGCTTCTTCTGCCAGTGAAAGTGGCTTTACTACTGCAGCAGTCGTTGCACTGTCTGCAGCACACGTGGAACAGCAGCATTATAGCTGATCAGGCGTCACTGCAGAGTCAAATGCTGTCTTCGTGGTGGCATAGGTAGATTATATGTGTTTATATCAATAAGCAAATTATTTATTCTTCAAATATTAATCTATAAAAAAAAAATCTATATATGAGCCCAAACTCTGGCAAGTGTTTCCTTTTAAACTGATCTTCTCTATTTTTATTCAGACTCTATGCTTCCCCACTAGAGTCTTACAGTTTTCTGAGGAAAGATGTTTCATAACACAAATTTCAAACATGAGCACGTTGCATAACTTTCTCTCGTCTGTCTTAACATTTTCATTTATTAACAACCGTATCTCGAGAATCTCATGCAAGCTGCGTATCAGTAATTAGCAGCAAATAGCAACAACAATGACGTAACGTTTATTCTTGCCATCTTCAGCTCGTGAAAATGTCACATGGCCGTGTCCTAAAACTGTCTTTTGTTTCCTCCTCTTGGCTTTTTTGTTTCTCCCTCCTCCCCTCCAGTGATCTTTCCCTCCTTCCCCTCATCATTTCCTTCCTCCTGTATCTTCTCAGCTTGTCTCTTTTACAGTCCTCGTCCTCCCCTCTCCTCTCCGTGCTGCAGTGACCCACTTTGAGTACGAAGCCTTGAACTGACCTGCTTTAGATAGAGCCTGGCTAATTATAACCAGCTCGTATTAATAAGGCAGGGGAATTGGTAAACACACACACACACACGCACGCACACACACACAATGCCTTACAAACACAAACAACAAAGGATCACAAAGCAGACAGAAGCACACACTCAGACGTCCCATAAACAAGCCTACACACCTTGGCAACGTGACTCATCACGTATAAGAGGACGCAAGAAGAGTGACTCACGTTCATCATTTGTATCTGTTGCATGGTAACACGTGTACCTGTTACCAAGGCAAGTGTTAGAAAAAAATTATTTATATATGCATAGAACAAAAAAAAATTAAACCATCATCATCATCCTTTATTTCTCACACAGATATGTTTTATATCTACTAAATGGCAGCTCTCCACACTAGCGATCTGTTTCAAAAATATAAACCCAATGCACGTGTTTACAAAACCTGCCCACTAAGTTGATGACATATTGTTGAACTCAGCTGTATCATTAAAAGAACTGCAGAGCTGGTGTTGATTGGTAAACAGGGTTATATAACGCGCTTTGGATCGCACTTCTGGAAAAATCTTTTATCAGGTTTGACAACTGCCGTGACTCAATTTTCAAAAATATGAACTTCTAGATATGAAAAAAAAAAAAAAAAAAAGAGCTTGCAATCTGTGCAGAGCTACCTGCCTCCTCCTCCCACGCTGCACCATAGTTTACAGGAAAAGTTTGAGGAACATTCCTCAAGTTTTAACTGCTTTTTTTTAAAGCCTCTGCCACATAAACATCTACATAAACTTAAGAAGCTGTGCATCTTTCGCTGTCTTTCTTTCAGCCTCTCCTCGTTTCGAAGCCGCAGCTCTTAATGTGCGGCATAAAGAGATCCTTGCACATTAGTCTCTAAACTCTGCTCTGTGCTTAAGGATGTGATGTTTTGACTCAGTATGCACTTACGGAGCTCTTTCATACCAGACTTCACAAAATCGTTTTGACAGTTTAAATATAAACCCGGTAAAAACTAAGAGCAAACCACAAATGCAAAACAAATCACACTTGGCTATTTGTTTCGCTATCTCATGCCACTGGTGTTTTCCCAGTGCAGCGTGACCCTGCACACAGAGATCAGTTTGGTTATAGTCTTAGTACAGTACAACAGTACAACGCTGGCTTCAGAGTGTCCCTCCGCATCCCAAAGATACAGGTGAAAATCCTGTGTGCTCATCTATTCACACTATAACCAGGGTTGCCTATTATCTGTATTTAGTTTTATATTTAATTTAATAACAGTATAGTACTCAGTTTTTTGGTAACCATTGTCCTTCGTGTAAATATGAAAAATTGTGTATGTCTCTGTTCTGTGTCTTGTGTACTGTTTGTTTGTATATGTGTCTTTCTTGCTGATGTTACATCCAAATTTCCCCTTGTGGGACAATTAAAGGATTATTCTATTCTATTCTATTCTATTCTATTCTATTCTATTCAACCATAACAAGCAGCTGCAGGCTCTCCTGGCCATATCTGACCTACCGGTGTCGACCTCAAACTCCAGCAGAGGTCACGCAATGCTCACCCACACGTTACAGCCTCTCAAAGCTCAGCGAATTAAAAAGTTGTGGTAAAACACTACTAGTGGGTGTTTTGTTTATTCGCTAGAAAAAAGAAAAAAAAAGGTTCCAGAGAAATGTTTGGTTTTCCAGAGATCTCGGGCTGAAAAGCTCCCCGGGTTTGCCGATGACGCTAAGAGAGCGCCCCACGGCAGAGTCGGGCCAAAAAACACGCCAATCAAACCAGAGTCACCTGCTGAGGTTAGTGGCGACTCGCGGCAGCGTCGGGGCGCTTTAAAAACCCGACGTCTCGGCGTGATGTCGGACTCATTGTTCTCTGCTACTGTTTTGTGCAATTTTTGAAATAAAGAATCATCGGAGAGCCACACTCCCGGCCCCCTTCATGTGCAGCGCCTCTTTCATGCTGACAACATAATGAGCATGTAAACTTTCAGTCCAAATAAGAACAAGATAAACACCGTAATTACAGCAGCGGTGATTGTTACTGATTAGTTCTTACTGTTTTATCTATCAGAAAGTATGGCGGGGGGTGTTTTGTGGGGTTCCTAAAAGGCTACACTTCAGGATACCGTAATGACCTTAATGTCATCGGGGGAGAGCTGTAAGCGATTAAACGAGACATTTATAAGTTTAAACTTTATTTGAGCACAGCGTGGGTTTGGCAGTCAAACAGCAGTGTTACGCGGCAGCCGCCCAGGTGTGCAGAGGTCTGAATTTGGGGAAGGTGAACATTTCAGTCGGTGCTCCTGTTTCTCATTTGTCAACAACAATCACGAGCAACACAGTGAATGCGAGCGCGAGTCAGAAACTTGTTCTGGTTGAGAACCAGCTCCAGGTTGCAAAACTCCATTGAAGCCGTATGTCTCAGTACTTGTCAATTCAATTCATCAATTTAATCTGTTCCACATTGCGAAACAATGACCTCAAAGTCGTGGCAGTGGCGCTTCGGCAAACCCAAACCACATTCAAGAGTTTATCGCGCTTTTTCTTTACCTGCAGTTCAGATATTAATACAGCTTTGAATCTGAAAATAGTTCTAGAAACTTTTTTTTTTTTCATAACAAAACAGTGTTCAGTGGTCAGAGAGGGAATTAGAAACATTTCAGTGTAGGTTTCAATAAAATCCCTCATAAAATATCTTTTTTTAAATGCTCAGTTTGACACAGTTCACTTCACTCTTGGATAAGCATCCAATATTTCATCCATTATTAATATTTCAATTCACTTTAATTCAATTTTTTTCATATAACACCAAATCACAACATCAGTCACCTCAAGGAGCTTTATATTGTAAGATAAAGACCCACAAAAATAATAAAAAGAAAATCCCAGCAATCAATCAGACAAAACCCTGGGAGCAAGCACTTGGCGACAGTGGGAAGGAAGAACTTCCTTTTAACAAGAAGAAATCTCCAGGAGAAGGGCTGAGAGTGAGAAACAGTCATCTCGGGTACACAGTTTGAATCCCCGCCCACCTGCTGTTCAAATGTTATTATCTTTGAAGGGCAACCAATTAGAAGAAAATTGTCTTAAAGGAGATAAAATGGTTTGCTAGAGACAGCAGAGGAACTGAGGGGCAGTTCAAGATGGAAAAAAGCATCAATTTGAATTGTGAACTATTCTAAGTAAAATAAGAGAAGAGTCCAAGAGCTGGAAATTAATATCTTCACCATTTTAATAATGTTCTGAGTGAACTGTCATTAAGTCGCACAATTTAGTTAGAGTTGACTTGATACAAAGTAGCCACAGTGTGACTGAACAGAGCAGTTTGTAAAAATGAGCACATGCTCAGCTGGTGCTCAGTTATAGTCAGCTTGCTTATTTACATTCCAGCACTTCTATAATGGGCTGATATGGATGATATTGGCCGTGCAAGGTTAACTATCTACTAGTCATGCTTCCTTTACAGAGATAGACAATCATAACAGGAGAGCTTCATTTCAAGTTTAGGCAGAGTAAGCCGTTTGAAACTATTAATTCCACAGATACCTCTAACCCCACAGCTGCACACATCCACTTAGTTATGTTAAGCTATAAAGACCTTAAAGATATATTTTTTAAAAAGTGTAAACTTGCATGTGCGTGTTTTTCCTCCGATGCCATGATTCACACCGATAACTCATTCCTGTTCAGCTGTTGTGTTAGGTAAACTGTACATAACACAACAGCTGAACAGGAATGAGTTAAATACACGCCTTAAAATGTCAGCTAATAATCATTTTTGTGTTATAAAAGTATTTCTGCTGTAACATGTACTTAGTCGTTTTGTCCCAGATGATGTAAACTTACAAGCTTCCAGTGCTCGTGAACCCACAGGATTCCCTCAACACAAACCACAAACACACACAGTTTTTAAAAGGAAATTAAATCATTTGGGCTAAAAAATGGAGGGATTAAAACTTTAAACCACTGGCTACTAAAGAACAAAGTAGGTAATGGTGGGTGTGTGTCTGTGTGTGTGTGTGTATAGATGTGCAGCTGAGTAACTACAGGGTTCCCTACTGGTTGCTGTGATGAGGGTCTTTGTTTTCACTCTGCAGTTTAGTTACAATACACACAGGAAGTACACACGCTTTCTTTTACGTGCAAAAAGGATTTTTTTGATGAAAGACTCGGATCTGTGTGACTGTGTGATATAATAAAAAGGTGGATAACCCACGACACCCCTAGAGTTTGTCATCATTAAAGGAACCAGCAGCCCAGACACTAAGGCTACATGTGCACATGAACAACAGGGTCCATTTCTATAACAGTCGCCTGTTTTTTTGGTTTTAAAAACAAATGTTTAAACACGAGCGCCGTAGAAAAACTAGGGCTTATTAAATTAGGCAAAATCTTTGCATATGTTCTGCAGGTCAAGAAAGGCCAACTTCAACACGTATAAATAATAAATCCTTCATCACCATGGCATATCTGGATGAGTAAACAGTCCAATCTGTTGCTAAGGCCCCTGCAGACCCGCCAGGCCCAGAATAGGCTCTCCATGCTGGGGGATTGGGGGCTCAAATCCTAGGATCTGGTGTCCACAGGCCGGCACAGGCAGGGTAGGAAGGTTGAAGATCACAGAGCCTTCCTCCTATTCTGTTACTCTTCCTCAAACGCTTCACTCAAACGAGCATACTTAAAGTCACCACTTAACTGAAGTTTTAGTTTGTAAATTACATGTCCAGCCGTTTCATTATTTTGTAAGTGTTTGGCAGCTCTTTTCTTCTGGCACTTGTGCGCTACTCCCCTGATACTCGGTCATATTCTGCTATGAATATTATGCAAAAACCTGACTTTTGGAAGTATGTAGAGAGCTCCTGACCAAAGGCTTTGGAAATTCAAAAAATGCAAACTAGTGCCTGGTAATAAATCAGAATTAAGAGGTTTGTTGTTACAGAAATGACATGATTGGAGTGTACTCTGAAAGACTATCTGAAGAATTACAGTTAAGAATGTTACACTGCTTTTTTACCAAGAACACTAGCACTGGTATAGAATTTCTGAAATAACTAATACCAAAACAAGAGAAAGACTTCAAATGTACAGTTATATCTATAATAGTCTTCAATTGTAGGAACAATTATCATTTGTTTTAAAAGAACAAAAATTTTCTCTCCATCTTTTTCAACACGTTTTGTTGTTTTTGCTTTGCTATAATTCAGTTTTAGAAACCAGAATCTCTAATAAGCTGTATTAGTGGATTTTTAAAAATTCAACTGTAAATGTTAACTCCTCAATCAACACTTGGATCTAAATGCTAAAAAGCTCAAATGTAAATTCGATTATTTAAGTGTATCATATTTAATAAATTAGTTTTTGTGAGTTTTTGGCATTTCTACATCATCAGTGTGACTTTCCCCCCCTAAAAAAAACAAACAAAAAACAAATGATTCACACAATACATTTTTAAGGAATAAACAAATTAAAAAATTAAAAGTCATTTATGGAAATTTGTTCTGTTTATAATTTCATCAGGAGGTTCACTAAACACTCAATTTAAAAAAAAAAATAAAAATAGAGAGAGAATTTTCTGGCACTTATTTCTTGGGTTAAAATATGTCTGTAATTTAGGAGCCACAACGCTTTGCTATACCTTTATGTGAAGGGTTTAATCAGAATTAAGTCAAGCATAAAAATAAGGGTTAATCTGGATTCCAGCAACTAATTTTCCAGTACAACAATGGCCTCAATCCCCCTTTAGATAATTTTTTCCACCATGATGAGATTAAATATCTAGGGGAACTTCTGAAAATCCAACGATAATGACAGATATCAAATACCCAAATCTGTCTTTATAAAATAATATGGGTCAAATGTAAATATGAAACCCACATGAGGGGGAAACGTCTTCAGTGTAGCAGTGTGAACGCAGGCTTGGATGAGGGAAAGGGGGGCTCTGGTATGGAGGTTCACAGCTCTGGGGACTTGGAAAATATTCATCTCCTCTAAGCAGGGAGAGTTGAGGGGGGCAGGCTTTGTCTAACACACCCCCTCCAGTCCTCTTCTCTTTTGTTAGAAGGAAGCATTCACACACACGCACACACACACACACACACACACACACATGGACGTAAAGCACTCCAGCAGTGAGGCTCTGACCAGCTGTCTTCATTCTGAGAGATAGCCATCGTCGCTCATAAACACAGAGAACTCAAGGGGGAAGGCGAGCAGGAGGAAATGTCTCTATTTCGCCTTTTCCTTTAATTTCACTCCAGCCGCTCCGTTTTTCATTTTAGCTGACACTTCCGCAGCACAGAAGGAGCTTTAATATTTTTAATTGCTTGCTTTAGAACATATCAGTGTCTCATGAAGTTTTTACATTTGAAGTTTGGAGTCAATATCCAAAAAAATCGTACACGAGCTCGTCTTAAAAAAGATCCCTAAAGGCATCGAGATGATTCCACCGTCAGCAGCACGCAAATACTCTCATTTGTTTCTGTGCCAGCAATCGCAGAGAATTTCGCAGAGAAGCAACATCTCAATTTAAAAATTATCCCGGGTCGGGCTCGGGTTACATGCAAACAATTTCGCAACAAAAATTAGAATAAATTACAAAATTATAAACCTTAACAGACGCCCGACTGTGTTAGAGCAACACCTGCAGGAGGCAAATAATTATAGAAAGAGAATGGGTTCCTCCACCGATTTATCACATGCCTGAGAGAGCTTGTCTGAGATAAGAGAAACATCGTGCTGCAGAATTTCAGTTTGAATGGCGATTTGGTGAGAACCAATCGAGTGCCCGCATACTGCCTCCATACGTGCTGTCATCAGGGCGTCTGCGTAGAAATCGAAGCAGACACGGCGGCTACGCTAACAAAGATAGCCGAAGCGGCCGTCTTCTTTCTCTCTCTTCAGACTGTGTGTGAAAAGTGGTGTGTATTGTTCATAGACCGAGGCTATTTCAGAGCAGGGGGGCCCTTCCAGTTGTCCTCCCTGCATCGGCCCTTTCATCGCTCCCTCATCCATATTTATCGCCGCTCAGCTCTCTTCACCTATCAGCGACCAGCTAGCTGTGACCGATGTCTCGCTAAACCAATCACATGCTTCCCTTTGTGGGAACATTAGCACCTCTCAGTGCCTTCACCCCACCCTGTACAATGGCTTCTTTGCTTTTTTTTTTTTTTTTTTTTTTTTTTTTTTTCACATGTGTAAAGA
>VUQR01023427.1:10224-32028 GCA_015108515.1 Hemichromis elongatus | reverse complement strand
GGCCTCCCCTCTTTTTTTTTTTTTTTTTCCACCGGGGCCATGTCATGCAAAAATCTACCAAAAGATGGATTTTGGTAATCCAGACGAGACGCTTAGCTCTCACTAAACACAAATTTGTTTTCAAATTTCACGTTACGCCACCTGTCATTGTCATCCAAAAGGAACAGGGCACTTAAGCCCTATGGATGTGCGAGAGTTTATGTTTAGATCGTATTACAGCAGCCATAACAGTTGCACTAACTAAGCGAAGCCAAATGTTCTGACCATTTCAAATCAAGACTGAGAAATTAGGCCAGCGATCACAGCCCAGTCATGCTCACCCTCTCTAATACGATGGAGGTTCCTCTTTAATATACCGGCAGAATTACTTGCAATGAAAATTACATTCTTTGGGGGGGTTGGGTTGTTCAAGGAACTCTGTTTAACACTGAAGACATTTCAGCGTTTAAAACTAAATTTTAAATGCTGTTTTGTAATCTTTAAGGCCCTGGTGAGAATTACAGTTGGGACTAAACTCCACATTACAGAACATGTTAGGTATCTTAACCTTCAGCATATAACTAGTCCTCAAATCAGTCTAACTAGCATTAAAAATATTCAGTCTTCACAATCATAGTCAGATTAAACTCTCTGCACTAAAAGATCAGGTCCCATTAAAACCTATAGAAACTAATTATTAAAGCATTTTAAAGGGTCTCCAGCAGCATTTTCAAAAGTCTCCTGAACCTTTATCATATTTTTGCTGAGTATAAATAGCACATTTAAAGGTGTATTGTATGTCCAAATGTCCATGATAGGGTGCATGGCCAGGATAGGCTACTGATGGTTGTAATGATGGGAATGCTTGGCGCATGACAGCATGTAAACAAAAACCAAATATGGTGATTACCATGGTGACATATCCATATTTCATCAAACCAGAGAATAATGAAGAAATCATTCATCGAAGAAATTAGTGTGGGGGGGGAATCAGCTTTCCCTTCCAACCGCAGAATATTAAAATCAGGACAACAATGCATGATAAAAATATCCTCTCCCTGACACACTGCATTATCACAGACTGTCGCATTCTGAGCTGCTCTGGATTCCCCTTGTTCCCCGTAACTCGCCACAGGCCTGCTGTTAATATGAGTCCGTTTGTTTATCCGCTTGTGTAATTGTACACAAAGCGGCGATGGTGGCTGATGTGTGAGATTATCACAAGGTCATCCGTCGACGGGATGAGACCCTGCGATTACGCACTAGCCTGGTCTGGCTTTCACTTGTTTACATCCTCATTTTGGCTCCAGCATGGCCGCTGTGGCTGCGTGTAAATCTTAAGACGCAATAAAAACACCCAATTCGGCTGATGTAAAGAGGCTAAATAATCCAGGATGTGCAGGAGGGGAAGCGACGGCTTCCCTCCAAATAACACCCCCCACCCCCAAGTCTTTCTCATTGTTTCCTTTCCATCAAATGCGGCTACCAGTGATTATTTTAATACTGATGGAAAATGACTGTCGCTTATGACGAAGCGAATAATAAAAAAAGAGACGATCTCCCTAAAATTTAGCCTGTATCATTTTATTTTTAATTCCTAAATATGTAAATTTGCCCTTCCACCGCGCCACGGTGCACATCAAGAATCAGATCAACCTGCTCTCCTTTCCCTCTGCCTGCCTCAGGACGAAGCAACATTCACCGAAACCCGAACAGCTCCCGCATCCCCCAGCGCCGCTCTTACCTCCCGTGTTTGTGCGTTTAGTGCTGCTGGCCTCTGTTGGGGTCTCCAGGGGTCTTTTACGTGAGTCCGGTGGATCGGACTCCATGTGTGGTTGTTGATTATGATGGTGAGGATTTGAGAAAATGCCGTTTTGTTGTACTGCTCCGCCGGCCATCATTTTCGAGCTTGCTCTTGGATGCTTAGGCTGCGTTTGCGTTTAAATCCCCCCTTTCCGTTTTTTTTACGCAGCGTAGCAGTGCAGATGAGTCCTTGGAGAGGGTAAAAGCGATTTAGGAATTGCAAAATACGCCTGTTTCTTACGAACGGGGTAGGTTAGCTGTGCGTTTCTCCGTGGTGCGCCGTGCGTACAGAGAGATGCTGCGCAGGGGCAGAAAGAAAGAAACGCTGGAGCGGCTCAGAGAGGGAGAAAACAGGAGACCTCTGTAGATGGAGCGACTTCTAGGCTACTAAAAACGTGCCAATGGAGCGTCACAGTTCCATCAACCTTCAGATAAGCGGGCTAGGATATGTGTATCATTCCGCTGCAACCAGTACTCATGTCAGGCGGTACAGGATGGTGGCGCTCCTCTGCAATAACCAGCGAAACGGAACAATAACCAAAACAAAACAAAAACACAACGCAAAGCGCAAAGAGGCGAAATCAGCCGAGGGGACAAGGAAAGGAAAGGGAGATCGGCGAATCAATAATAACAATAATAAAAAAAAAAATCCGATTCTTAGGCTATTAGAATTTCGTTCTTCTTATCCTTTCCTGGCTCCAGTCGTGAAGACACCCAGGGGTGACGGGTGGGTGAGAAGGGTCCGGAGACTCGGAGCTGGAGGAAGACGGTGAAAGAGACGTTTTGTCCTGCTCGTTCTCTCGGTGAAGATGCTGCAGTCTTGCGTTCAGAGCATCCCTTCGCTGACTGGCTGCTGGAGGAAGCGCAGGGGAGCGGCTGACGTCACAGGGCCTCGTGATACCTTTCTCATTTTCTGCACACTCGGATTTCGAACATTTTTCAAAAAATAAGTGTTGCGTTTTACTCCGTTCAGTTCCCCATTTCACCGGACAAATGTCCCACTTTGCAAAATCTGCATATTATTGTTAAATTTTTTTTTTATTAATTATTAACAATCCGCCGCGCTGTGTTACAACACTTTTCACCATTTCGTGATCCGACACTCAAATTTAGTTGCAACGTATGAGGTCAAATGAAATACAGTAAGGAGTAGTTTTAGCCGAAGCTAAACAAGCCAAAAGGAAACGATGCGTAATGCGCTCAAGTCAAATAGACAAAATCGAGTGCACAGAATCGCTGATTTTCGACAGAAAGTGAAAGCATCACGAGAGAAAGCGAAAAACTGAGAGAGAGAGAGAGAGAGAGAGGGAGAGAGAGCGGGAGAGAGAGGGGGGGGGTGGACGGACGCCTCCGCCGAGGCGCGATTGGCCGAAGCTGGAGGCTGCGTTAGTCCAGAAAAACGGAAAGGACTCGGATATGTTCTGCCGGCGGAGTCACGTGACGGAAAGCGAAGGATGCGGCGGCGGCGGGTTTTTACTCCGTTACAGCGGCAAATGCAATTATGGCTGAACGGGAGCTTGAAGGTCCCGCTGCGGCGGTTTGAAGGTCTGTAAAGGCCGAGGCAGGCAGCCTCGGACACACGTGGAAACCTGCAGCTGATTTCTGCCTTTAATTTCAATCAGCCAGTGAAATTCAACTGGCAAGAGGCTGAAAGGTGTTTGGTTTTTTTTGTTTGTTTGTTTTGGTTTGTTTTGGGTTTTTTTACTTAAGAAGGCATAACATAAATGAGAAGGGTTTTTATAAAATTTGTTTTGTTCATATTTGTTATTGTAGGCCAGATATTTGTGTCCAGAGAGCTTGGACCAATTCGGATGACCCTAGGGCCAGACTGTAGGCCTGTTCAGCCTACTTGTACTTAAAAAAAAAGAGAGAAGTTACCCCTTATTTTTACATTTTTGTCAGTTTTGCATCAATATTATTCAATAATAATAATTAAAAACAAGGCTGACAGCATAGGAATTACGCAACCTGAGCTAGGCCCACCTGTCCCCTCAGCTGCTCTGTATGACCCACCTGTGTGTGCTGCGCCTGACATCTCTGCGTCGCTGTGCCTGGGTCTGAAGAGGGATCCTCCAGCACTGTGAGCTGCGTGAGAGAGCTATACCCGCCTCACTGTTTCTCCCTCTCTCACGCACACACACACTCACACGTTTGGCAAATTCTCACACACACTCAGAGAGAGACACGTAAATATCTTCAACCCCCACTCTCCTTCTCCGTCCAGAGCTCTACAGATGCCGATCGTCCTCGGTGCCTCCTGTAGATTGTAGTCAAGGTGACATTGTCCTGCTTGTTCACGAGCACACACGCACAGAGCAGCCACTCACACTATTTCACATCAACGTGAGAAGCACACCGGTGAGCCAAACTCCTGCTCTGGAAATACGTGGCAAATCCAAGGCAGATGGATCCCAAGCTGCAGTCTGAAACAGATTCCGCATCACAAATAGCAGGAACTGCTCAGAGGTACAAAAGGCCTGGATGCTGCAGGCACCTAACTGTATGAGCTGCAGCGAGCATCTGAACTGTAGCACAGTTTCAGCTCGACACGGACATTTATATATTTGGAGCAGAGGCAACATTCGCTGGAAGCAGGATTTTGAGGGTCCTGCACAGCCAGATCGCCCATGCTGCTGCTGCTGCATATGGAAAAAGTGAAGTAACCCCATAAGCAGTAAAGCACACAGACTAACGGCATTCTTGAGTTTTTATTAGGTTAGGGCTATGAGCAGATGTTAGGGAAACGGTTTTCAGAGATTTGGTTCTGCAACCTCCTCTTCAGCTTTGGGTAGTGACCAAACACTTCAAGCAGTTGCCACAAACATTTCCGAGCAACACATGCAATGTGGAAGGAGAAGGTTACTGTAATATCCCAGTTTTCCCTCTGCATCTTAGTTTAAATGGAAAAGCTTTATTTTAGCCACCAGCAAATCTTATTTGGACTCCCACATGCAGTTTTTTCTTATGGAAAAAGTTACCACCAAGACTTTTTTCTTTATTTTGGAACCAAAGTTTGGAATTCCCTTTTGTCCAAAATGTTATGTAGTCACTTAAGGACAAGAGGCAAAAACAGCTGAGACACAAGTCAGCTGAATAGTCCACTGAGAATGTGTAAAAGGTCTTAAATTTGATATAAATATTTAATCCTATAATGCTATAATCAGTCTTCTAATTTAAAAAGCCCGTGTTCCCTCTGTCACTTGAAATAGACGCAGATCTTTTTTTCTTTTTTTTTGAGAGTAAATCATTCAAAGCAGGTGTGGCTGGCGCACACCTGCTGTTACTGCAGGGTCTGGTAGTGTACATACAGTAGGCTGTTCTGGCTCTTACTCTAACACTGGTTAAAAGGTTGACTGCAGCTAAATGGATCATCAGGCTGTAAATTCTGCTCTGGTGCCCCAAGTGGCGGAACATTAGTGCCACCTTGTGGTTGCATGATGAAAAGCAGGAGTGTTATTACTCCTCAGTAAACATGTTCTGGTGGATTTCATGGATTCCACAGACTATTTCTCATGCACGTGTTTTTAGCCCCGTTAGTCATACATGGGTTAATAAAACACTGAATGGCACAGTCCTAACTCCTGGTTTGTTTTAGCCTGTACACAATGATAATAATCATACTGTAATGTGTTTGCTAATGCTCATGAATACAGTAATGTCTTTTTACTTTTTTAAAGGTTTTAAATTTAATTTACTTAATTCGAAATTCACGATAACGAACTTTAAAGAGCATCGTTCATTTAATGGTGATAGTTTTAATCTTTCTTTCTTTCTGAAGTTAAGGAAGGGCAAGTTTAACATGACTTGGGATGAAAGGGCCCGTATGAAGACGAAAGCCAGCCGATTAACTCTTGACAACACTGTGTATATGTCATTTCATATTTAGTGTTACGGTGAACTAAAACTATAATGTGAATCATAACTGCTAAGAACAAAGGTAATATTCAGTCATCTTTAATCTCAATATAGGGTTTCGGTTCAGTTTTGGGTTTCAGCAGGAATATAACCATCACCATTTGATTGAAGTGTTAACTTCTAAAATGTTCTTCATCTTTAAAAAGGCGGCTGAGACGAAGTCGTCCATCTCCAGCGTTCTGCAAACCCAATAGAACTAAGAGTGTATGTGAAAGACTTCTCCCGAAAGCTCAGTGAGTCTCCTCCCACTCCCACTTATGCATAATTGTCCTCCCACCCGGTATTCATTCAATTTCATCGCAAAAATCAATAGGACAGTCGATGCAGAGCAGGAGGCTGAAGCACTCTGTGAGATTGAAAGGAGACAGATGTAATGTGTTCCTCTTTATTTTTGTAGTGGCTGCCTTGACTCATGCCATCACACTGAAGATTTACGAGTGAAACTAACATGACCTGAGTGCATCAGAGGAAAGTGAATTGTAGTGATATGTTTAAAGACTTAATTACTGTTTTAAATCAGTGCCTGTTTATTTTTAGAAACTGCAGCATGGAAATACAGCGCCAGCTGTCTTTTGAAGACAGCGGTACTCATATTTTTTCTCCAGATATTTTCAAATGAGGGTGTAAACTCATGATTCAACTGCTCAAAAGGAGACATTTTTCATTTTATAATGGCCAGTTTATCTAAAATACAATGCAATAAAAATGAGCTAAGTGGTTTTTAAAATTTTTTTTTTTTTTTTACTGATCCCTGGAATGAAGCGCAGCAAATATAATGGACCTAAGTGAAATCAACTTCACGAATAAAGAAATAAAGAGGAAAAGTGTTCCAAACGGGGAGCCTGGAAGGAGAGACTGCAGTTTAAATCTGTAGGTGCGTGCTCTTTGGTAATTTCTGACAGATGGTGGGGGGGGGTCGGCTGGGTGAACACCCATCATTTCACCATGTCTGGAGAAGGTTTATGAGCTTCCACATAAATCTACATTACTCTCTGCACGCTGTGCTTGAGCTGCTGCTGTGTATGTGTGTGGCTGCACATATCTGAGAGGGGCGTTCTCCACTTTGTGTTTCTCTGCCATGATCATTCTTGAGATTCCAGATTTCTACATTATCCTCTGACCTTTAAACTGTTCATAATCACTGAACTGATGCTCACTGTTGTTGTTTTTTTTTTTGCATTTGCATTACATTTCCACATGTTGCCACTTTGGATAACTGTCCGAAGTTGGCAACATGTGGTGTTTGCGCGAGAAAACAAGAGAGAGCAAAGTGAGTCAGTAAAAGAGGGAGGAACAAGAATAAGTCATTGCCGTCTTCTTTGAGATTTAAACCTCTGAATATGAATTACCTTCTCATTGTGTCCAGCTATTACAAAGGAAAATATACAGAGCAGTGAACTGTGACAACCAAGTATTTGGGCTGTTTCACGTGATTAATTATTATAGGAAGTCAAGAGGCAAGCGAATCAGCCATTATTTCACAATGAGACTGGAAAAATCGAACACATTTCCATATTGAAAAAATATGTCCTTTCAGTCCGTTCCCTCCTCACTGATGGAAAAGGGGGAATTCAACGGCAAGCTGCCATTATGGTTATTGTTCTGCAGCAGAATGATGAGCGCGCACACATCTGGTCAACTGGGATTTTTTTCTCTCTTTCTTTATTTTCTTTTGTTCGGTGAAACTAACATCAGGTCTGCTACATTAGATATCAATATCAGGGCTGCATCCAGGATCCGGTTTTGATAGAAGCTTCTTTATAGTTACATCACAAATCTCTCAGAACAAACAGCGGTCTATTATCTTGGCAAATCCATTTGGGGATTGGCTATGGACAATACAGAGTCAATCCCACGTAAATGTGGCTGAAATAGCAAAAAGATTTCAAGATTATTTGATTGAGATTGAAAACGACTGATTTAAAGCATGGAGCTCTTTTTTTTGTGCATTATCAGCAGTAACTACTGCCAAGAATATACAGTACATCCTGCATGTGCTTCATACTGATAATGGCTGTGAAAGTACTAAAATACAAAAACTGTAATCTTTCATTGTTATTAGCTAATCCTATCTACTGTACTGTACTATATTTCTCATTAAGATTTAAAGAGAAACTAGAGGCAATACTTTAACTCAGTACCGATGTATACAAATATACAGTGTATAGTAATATCTGTAGATTTTCATGTTATTATTATTATTATTTAAATTTAGCTGGTCGTTATCAAAGGGAATTGCAGCATTTAAAAACTGCACATGATTATTGTATTTTAATATTACTATTGTCACTACTGCCACTGTGGTACCATCGCAAAACAACTGCTGATACTTCTACCACAGCCTTCCTGCAGCGATTGTTCTCTTTCTACATGCTGAGAAAAATTAACACAAGTTTTAATCTAAGTCAAGTGGTCGTTTTACTTTGCATACACTAGATGGCGTATTTGTCCAACTTTCTAAACAACCGCTGGGTACAACCATTCAGCTCTCCGCATGCGTGAATTAAAATGTTGTTTGTTTGTTTGTTTTGGGTTTATTTTTGGGTTTTGGAGCGATGATTATTGATTCAGTGGGCAAGCATTAAACTCATAATAAATGTCCTTCTGGCGTATTATAAGCCTCCCCAATTTAAAAAGCATTATTATTATTATTATAATTGAATAGAAAGTCCTAAATAAATAAATGGAAAATTAGCCACAAAATACAAGATGCATGATCAATATAGGGGCAGCACGGTGGTGCGGTGGTTAGCACTGCTGCCGCACAGCAAGAAGGTCCTGAGTTCAATTCCACCATCAGAGTGTGTGTCTGTGTGGAGTTTGCATGTTCTCCCCGTGTTTGCGGGGATAGCTTAATTGAAAAATCTAAATTGCCCATAGGTGTGAATGTGAGTGCAAATGGTTGTCTATGTGTTAGCCCTGCAACAGACTGGCAACCTGTCCAGGGTGTACCCTACCTCTCGCCAGCCATGACAGCTGGGATAGGCTCCAGCACACCCTGCGACCCTGAAAAGGATAAGCGAATGGGTGGATAATCAATATAATAAGTCAATATATGCACAGAGTTATTTATTTGTTCTTGGCAGTTTTGGGGTTCATTTTTAAACAGTTTAACATTACATAAATACAATTGTATTAACCCTGCGGGCATTGAATACCTTCTTGCTAACTCCTCTCACGTCTGAGGATAAAGGGTACAACTTGCCCACTCCTCAGGTCGAGATACCTGAGGTAGTCTAACAACTCCTTGGTGGCTGTGGCTTGTTTTGGTTGACACACCCCTAAAACATTGCTTGGATGCCTGTGAATTCTGTGAATTGGCAGACTAGGGTGATGCGGACAGGAGGGATGTGTTCCAGGTTGAGAGGAGAGTCCATCTGTTGGTCAAACTGACTGTGGAACACTGGCTCAAGAATATTGGAGGACTATTGGAGTCTCCCCGACAGGTCAATATGTGTTTTGTCGACTTGAAGTAGGTATGCTTTAAGATGTCCTGTTGGGGGTGCTTTGGGAGCACGGGTATCGGGCCCGTTGTTGCGAGCTTTTTTGGTTTCCATTATTCTGTGTGAAACTTAAAATCTTACAATTTAAAGGCCAGAAAACAGTCAAGAATACACTGATCTGAGGATTTCTTAGACATCTTGCACGTTAAAAAAATGCTCTGCTATACCATTTTCATCTTATAAATAACAGTAAATAATTTTAGAAAGGGAAAAAGCCTGAATCACTAATGTCCATTTTCACTTAGGCTAACAGGAAGTGTGGGACTGAGCTTCTCAGAATAAGAGAATGACGAAGACAAATGGTATCTTCTAAATATCCCATTGCGAGAAACAGCCTTCCCATTCAGAAACATCAGACTTTAAAGCATCGGAAGCCAAATAAATATAATTATCTCACTTGCTGAAAATACGGCTGGTTATTGGTTTAGTGATTAGATCATTCTGCACTGAAAACAAACCAAAGCTAAGTCAACGGTCTGCAAATAGCTGGAGCCAGGCTGAACAGAAACAGAGGAGAAAAGGGGAATTTTGTTTGTAAATAGTGAACTGGAGAAGCTTTCTGCCCAGCTCACTTACAGATGATATAAGCTGTTTGTTTTCTCAAGCTGAGGCCGTTTACTTTGGAGGTTCTCCGCTGTGATTTACGTCGTTTCAGTCTGAGGATATCCCTCATGAACCCTGTGCTCCTAGAGGTTGTAGTTCTGTAGAGGTAATACAATTAAGACCCTGAAAATAGGTAGTGCCAACCAGAGATGACAGTAACGAGTTACAAGTAACGCGTTACTATAATCCGATTATTTTTTCACGTAAAGTAAGGTGTTACACGCTGCGTTGATGCACCGTATTTTTTGCGAGTGTCTCATGACAATGACGTAAGCGAGATCAACAAAGAAAGTACGATCGTGCAGCGTTTAAAGCGTAGAAGTACTGACCTTACTTTGATTTTGAGTCTGTAAAAAGTGACAAAAACATTAGTATCCGCTGTTCACTGCGTGGGAAGAAAACTAGTTTTTACACGGAAAAACCCCATAAACCTCCGAGCAAGCACCGAGTACACCGCCGCGGGAATGTGAAATTCACAGAGAAACTCCCGGATCCTTCCTCTGACATGACCGCTGTGGCACACCTGCACCAGGGTAAACCTCCGCCTGCCCCACTCCTGCTAAACAGGCGAAAATAGAACAACAGGACCGCTTAGTCTTTGATTTTATTGATTTTCTGCTGTGTTTTACTTGCATCTATTTGAAAGAGTGAGTGTAAACACAAAAAACTATTTTATTTCATATGCTGGAATATGCAGAAAATAGCTTTAAATGTTAAACAAATTTCTTCCACTCAGAGAATGTTGCATATAATTTAATTTTTGCTTGATGCATAAAGTTAAAGGTTAAAACAAGTTTTAAAAGCAGTGTCTTTCATTCGATTACATTTTATATGATGGATTATGCAGAAAAAGTAGAGCTGCGCTGAAAGATCTATTTTTTATTACATATTCAGGTTGTGTATCATGGTTTTAAAAAGTAACTGAGTAACTAATTACTTTTGAAAATTAATCAGTAAAGTAACTAGATTACTTTTGGGGGGAAGTAATCAGTGATTACTTATTACTTTTTTCCAGTAACTTGACCAACACTGGTGCCAACACACACACACACATTTGCTCTTTAAGCCTATCACTTTAAGTGCCCATTGTCTTCTGATTGGCTGGCTCTAGCCAGGTACATTCAATCACAGAAATGCTTTGTTTTGTTTGTAATGCACAGCGTTGTTCCTGGTTGCTCTGCAGCACCTCTCATTTGTTGGGTGTGTCGGACGCGTCACCCATTCAACAGCAACAAGTATATAAACATCAGTGCATTAAAAAAGTAGAGCACACAATAAGAGAGTGACTTTAGGGGCACTACTTAACCTACCAAGGAGTTCAATGCTCCGCTGGTTCAATTTAAAGAAAAAGGGTCAAAAAAAGGAGGGATTTTAAAGCACAGTTCAGCTAAACATCCTCACAGAGTCACAGAAAAATATCAATGCAAGGAACATTTCAGTGACTTAACATTACTTACAGCTTTGGCTTTCAATTTTTAAACACTGTCATCTTGTATTACAGGTTTAGTTGGAAACCTAGCTTCAGCTGCGTTCTGTTAACAGTTCCTCTGGCATGAACCAACACTTGGCTTTAGAGTCGGTTGTTTCGAAAGAATAAAAAGCATCTAATGCTGTCTTGTTTTCCCTTTCCTAGAAAAGCTACACAAATATAACCTTTGTTCCAGTTGTAGAGACACAATTTTCTGATTAACCTCTGAAAACTTCTAGAGGACTGCTAAGTAGAGGTTTGGAAACCCCGTCTGAGAGGGTTGGGGAAGGTGGGATGGTGTGCTGTGTGGCCATGTAAGACCTGTAAGAAATACCTTCAAAGTGATTTTAACCAGGCCAAAAGTTTAAAAAAAAAGTTTGAAATTTAGAGACAGAGTTAGTTAAGCTTAAGCCTGTACCTCATATGTGTTGTTTCAATAAACACTAGATGTATAGCTATGACAGATTGTATATGACAACATAAAATAAGAAAACACATTATATTTTAACTTTATAAGAATAAATTATTCACAATATAGAAAAATACCAAAAACAGTTTGAGCGGTCTGACACTGTAGCAAATAACTGCATTTAATTTAAATCTTCTGTTCAGAGTGAATCAAATCCAGAATCCAGCTCCAAAATTAATGCAAAGAAGTGATTTACAGGAGACGTTTGTTTTTGCAACTTTGACACAGAACAGTGTACAAGTTGGCTATCTGCTTGGCAACAGGTCCCAAAGTCAAACAAACGCTGCGGCATCACTGAGAGTTAAAAACTGTCTAAATTCTTTCATCTTTAATAAAATGATCAGTGTGGCTGCTTTACCAGGTGTAACAATTAAGTTTAACATCCAGAGATCTATGAAAACAGAATTTATGAAGTTTAACGGAGTTCAAAGTTAGCAGGAAGTTAGCTCGCTAGTTTCTACTTAAACATGATATTTCATGTTCTGACAGAGATTTCTAAAAAAATTCAAACGTACAGCTCTGCTATCACTTCCAACATAAAGGAGGACAGAAAACTAAACAGCAGTGACATTTGTAGGGTTACTGAAGTTGAGCTAGCTGGTATATAATGATGTGCTATGTGGTCGCTAGCAACACAGCTGTGGTTACCATAATATAAACACAGTGAAGCTGGAGGATGAATGCTAACTTTTTTCCACTGGTTAAAAGTTAACGTGCTGGGTCCCGATGGTTAGGGACAAATGCAATCAGATGGCAGGAGAACAACTGAGATAATCCATCCACAATACGAGGTTAGTCATTAATATACTGCTGCATGGGCCGGGCTGTAGGTTTTCAAACGGAGCTTTAAAACATGCTGTCGATGAATACTAGCAGTGTTGCCAATTCCTCAGTAGGGAAAATTGCTATTGGCTGTCCTAAAAGTCGCTAGACGTCGCTAAATGACGCTGTAGGAGAGAGAAATAACATCGTGGAAAATACATAAAGTCATTAAAAAACAACCTAAAAGCATTTAGAATATATTCAGAACTACAAATTAAATTTCTTTTAGCATTTTGTTTTGTGTCCCAATTCCAACCCCCCTCCTCTGTCCAAACTTGGAACCAGCAAAAGTGAACTGAAATAGGCACTCTGGTAGAGTTACTGTGTGTTTGTGTCTTTTTAAGTAGTTTTAAACCTTATGATCCACAAAAAGTAACACTAAAAGAAGAACATTTTTAACCATAACGTTGTTAACAAATTACATGATCGGAAGGTCGAGGGTTCAAATCCACTGAAAGGCTACCTTGAGGCTACTCCTGAGAAAGGTACCGCCCTCACACACTGCTCCCCGGGCGCTGCATGGGTCAAATGCAGAGAAGTAATTTCCCCACGGGGATCAATAAAGTATACATTATTATTATTAAATGGTCTGTATTTATATAGAGCTTTACTAGACCCTAAGGACCCCAAAGCATTACATTACAGTCATCCACACATTCACACACTGGTGATGGCAAGCTACATTAAGCCACAGCTGCCCTGGGGCGCACTGACAGAGGCGAGGCTGCCGGACACTGGTGCCACGGGGCCCTCTGACCATCACCAGTAGGCAATGGGTGAAGTGTCTTGCCCAAGGACACAACGACCGAGCCTGTCGGAGCCGGGGCTCGAACCGGCAACCTTCCGATTACAAGACAAACTGCCAACTCTTTGAGCCTCGATCGCCCATGTACATGTACAAGATGGAGTTAAGGCTGTGCAAAGACATCCGATTTCTAAGTTTGCAATGATTGAAATGATGTATTTTAGCATTTCAGCATTCGGCTTCGGGAAGATGACTAGACTGCTCCGCCTCGTTCTGAGGGAATTCCAATTTCTGAGTTTAGGACCCTGCAACAAAGCTGATCCTTAATTTCCAAGATTTTAAAACTGTGTCTTAAAAAAAAATCAAGAATGCTGTCATTAACAGCTGCTAGAATTGTTATAGTCATCAATCTTTATGTATGTCACAGTTGAGTCCCTGCTGTAGCTGCCACGGCCTCTCACCTCATAATAAACTCTCAAAGTTTGAGGATTGCTCTGATCCCACAGAGTAAAAAGTACCACCTGATATTGAAACAATGATGTGAACAAGTGTCCATTCAAATAGTGACACATTCATTTATTGTTCATGTTGATTGATCTCACACTAGACTTCTATTCCCTCTTTGCTTGTTTCTGATCCTGTGCTGAAATCTCCAGTCCCAAATCTACGTCCAATCTCAGTTCAATTGCCTCAGAGCGGGTCCCCAGTGTATAGTCCTCCATGTCCCAGTCTTTAATCTTATTCATGCTTTCCCGAAATTCACAGACCCTACGGTAACACAGCTGGACTCAAATTCTGTCATCACCTTGGGGACTCTCTGTCAACAGGAAGTACAGAGACTTTATGCTTCAGGTCTCATTTTCTTATTTCCTCCTTGACCCAGCCAATCAGAGCAGGATTCACATGCAGAAGCAGGCTGCCAGCTAATCAGACCTTCAGGAAACATCTGCAAAGGTTAGCAAGCACGTCAGACACATTTTAAGACCCAGATGGGTCAACACCATGACCACACCAGTGATACAAGCAACACTTTAAAAATTGAATACTTAACCGTCTAAAATAAAAAAGCTTTTTGTTGTAACACACACACTGTACAAAAACGGATGTGGATTTCGGTAAGTGTGGGAAACAAACGTAGCGTAATATTAAAATAGGTCAAGCAATCTCGGTCAGCAAAAAAAAAAAATCTTTATTTGACATTAATCAACTAAGTAGAAAAGTGCAGAAGCTTTAGCAGAATGCATCCTTGCAATTTCAAACAAAAGGATGCAGATGGACAGCCCAAGTTTTATTTGCTAATCCACCCCTCCACAAAGTTCAGCCTGGTAATGTGAGAGGCAGGGTACACCCTCAGCAGGTCAGGGCTAGCACAGCCGTAAAGCCAAACACCTACAGCCAGTTTAGAAACATCGAGTAACCTAACGAGCACATCTTTGGACTGTGGGAAGAAACTGAACAGAGCAGACATGCACCGTCCACACAGAGAGACACACCCAGTCAATCAATGAGGCACTGTCCCTTCATCCAACACTAAGAGGAGTAGTTGATGAGGTAAAGTGAGAATAAAAAGGCACTGCTTGAAGTTCTCTATCCTTGCTCTGTTGTTTCATTTATTTAAGACCGATCCATTGCAGCATAATAAGCCCTCGTTTAAAGCTAACATCGTCTCACTAAATCAGTTATTCTCTTTCTCATATTAAACAAAGAGAAGGTAGTGTGTAAAATCATGTGATGTTAAAATATGTAGTGCAGGTCACAAGACGACCACATAGCAATCTCACAAGAAAATGAGTCATAGATATTAAGAGACAGTGAATGAATTGTTAACTATATGAAAATGGGTTTGGTTTGCATGAGACTCAGGATGAAAAAAAGATTTTTTCTAGCATGAAGCAGCATGATGTGAAAACCTTTAATAAAGTGGTTCTAAGCACTATGAGGTATGTTTATAAAGTATATACAGCCACCGTTAAAGAGGTTACATTGTAGTTTAAACCCGTCCTGTCTGAGGTGTGACCAATCATCTGTCAACTCGCCTCCAATACCTTTCTGTCCAGATTTGGTGGAAAACAGCAGTATTAATTTTATGTATAGTGGTAAAAAGAAAAGAGAGCGATCATGTAAAAAAATACAAAGTAGAATATATTTTTATATGTATTATTTTGTTATTTAGCAAAATAATTCATGCCTGTACCAGATATATCAAGTAGCGTAGCTTGTCTGTCACACCTTCTCAAACCTTTTTTGTGACAGTTCCATCAAACATAGTCTCAACTTTTAGAATTAAATGAGAAATACATAAAATACTTTACAGCTTATAATTCAAACATAGTTCAGTGTGTACACGGTGCATCGTGTTTCTGGCCCAGATTGCGTAACTGTGCACTGAAGTGGGGGTGAGGCGGTGGACACGACGATGATTGAGCTTCAATGCCCGATGTGAGTCAGAGTTATGAGCATTATGACTTCATGAAGCTTAATCACAAACAGCCATTGTTTCATTTCCCATTCTCTCTTTTCTTATCAAATGACACATTGCACACAATAAACTGCTCAGACATGTGAGCATGCATAAGGGTATATATGGCATCTGTGTAGTGTACTCTCAAACAGAGTCCTGGGTCCTCAGTCCTGTCAGCCCGTTTCAGAAAATATTATTTTCCAAACCCTAAACTTACTTTACGATTACAAATTGCCATTTGTCCTTACTTCAATCACAATGTATACCTGACCTCGTGGTACGGCCCTGGCCACATACATGTCTGACTTGGGTCATTTTCAGTCTCTTGGTCCTTGTAAAAACAATAGTACACAGAGGACTGATGCCACCGCGTATGATTCTTTAAAATTGGGAATCTCTGCTCAATACTCGGAGGTCAAACTATAAATCACTGAAGCAATTTCACCTTTATGTGGACATGGGTGCGGGCGTAGCTGCAATCAGCAGGAATTTATCAAAGCTTTAGAGTTTTTGGCAGCTTTAAATATAGCACTGCCTTTTCTGCAGATACAGGACTGTTGTGATGTTTCCATTGTCTGATGCTGCAGATATTTGCTCTTTGGTCCTTGCTTGTTTGTGATGTTGCTGTAATGGACTGCATTAAATGCAAAACTAAAAATAACAGCTGTTGTTAACACACGAATACTGGTTTAATAAATTATTTTGTCCCAACTTATGGATACAATCTGGCGGGTCTGGCAGCCAAACAATTGTGTTTGTTTTTCTAACTCAAATCTAAAATCTTGCCCACATTGATTAAAAAGGCAGCCAGTAATAATCTAATCTACATCTACTGAGGGGTCTTGCTTTTTTTTTGGTACGTGGTCAGTGAACCGTGGAGGGCGCCAGCTGTTTCCTGGGTTTTGTTTTGGTTCATTTGCTTTAGTCTTTCCTTAAAAACAATTGTGTTTTACAGCTGAGACTTAAGAAATCATTAAAATGCAGTAAAACAAGCTGACTGAGGAAAGGTTTGCTCACACTAAAGACTTAAGAGGGTAACTCTGACAGGGTGGAGAATCCAACGTACCTATAAGCTGCCAAATTTAACTTTAACCAAGAGGGGGCAGGATTTTAGCTGAAAGTTTAAGATCACACTCAGCATCATCATTCATTTCTGGAGACCAGTTTTCTAGAGTAGTCCCCAACTGATTGGGAGTGGTTACTGGAGGTTGTTCCAGCCCCGTCACGCAGATCTACAGAAGTTTTGCACGTGACATCATGTGCACATTGCTCCAAAGCTGTCCACATTGGACATGATACCCTGATCCCGTCCAATCACTCATACATACTTTACATAGAAATTATCACTACTTTTTTTGCCCTCACAATGCCAATCATCAAGGACAGAATGATTTTTTTTTTATCACTTACCTGTTGTTTCAAATAGAAGAGTACAAAAAAACACCAAACAAAAACAATTAGCGATACAGGCATCAGATAAATCGTATAACAATTATAAATCACTTGACTTTTTAAAATCATCAGTATCTGTTTCTGTTTTCATCATTGCTTTCTATTTTTTTCTTTCTCATCTTCTTCATCTGCCTCCCGCAGCACTATGCTTGCCTACTCATGTCCATCTCATCCTCTTCCTCCTTAATTAGTTATTGTCAGCAGATCAGACATGCGATCCTCCCGTCTCTGGACATCTGACCTGAGATGGCTAAACAACAACATAAAATTAAAAGCTAACTTTCTTGATGCATGCTCAAATCAGCCAGGTAAGGAGGTTCCAAAGAGCTGATTCTGTTCATCTGGATGTAGCTCTTTCAGTGGGAGAAATGTTTTGTCACTCATCCAAGAGACTTCTTTAGTCTCAGCTGACTGCAGGTTTCCCCAACCTTATAAACAGTACCTTTGCACAGCCAGCCTGTAGGACTGTCACTGATGCTTTGCCTGTGTTTTTATTATTTATTTTCTTTGCAAATGAGCATGTTTTTACTTTTTTAGGAGGTTAATGCTGCTCATGAACACAGTGGTTTTCCAGGAGCTTCAGCCACTGTTAGCTGTCCCACTAGAAATCCTATTATTTCCCATTGGTATTGGTGCTTTCTTATCCTCTCCACAGGCAGGATATCCTCTGCTGTTTGACTCAGAGCAGACTAGACAATACACTGATTCATCGTGGAATCAAGTATTATTACACAAAATAATAGTTGGCACATCTTCAACGCAATAGACAAACGCAGCTGTTACTATTTTAAAAGAAAATAATTTATAATTAAACCTTTAGGTTTTACTGGAAAAGGGTCTTAGCTCAGCTAGCTGAATTCTAAATAAACACACAACCACAAATGTTAATGTAGCCTATTTATGGCACTTGCCTGTAGATTCCCCACATTCATGAAAATGTCTTGACCTTAAAAGTTGAGGAGAACAACCAGGTCTGGGAGCACATGAATTATGGATGGTCATTTGCAATTCTCTCTTTGACCTCTTTCAACTTACTATGAATCTAAATCCCTAAGCTAAAGGCTGTGTGTGATTCACTCTCCATGAATTTGTGTTTCGAATGAGAAATAGTTCTGGATATGAATAATAAGGCTTTGGATAATTTGAATAAATATGGTCGAGGTTATTGAGGGGCTGGGGAATAACTTAAGAGTCTAGATGACCTGAGCTTTTTCAAATTTGAGAAACCAATATGTGTGTTAATATGGACGGTTATGAGCTCTGGATAAAACTGGAAGTGCCATTCACATTGCAACAATAACCTTAACCATGCCAAGCCTTTACTTGCCCAAAAATGTTTTATTTTTAAATGAGTGCATTCTTTTTATTTTTTTTAAGTTTTTTTTTCTCATTTTAACCACCAAATAAGCATCACTTTTTTAATATACATTTTTAACAATATCAATTTTACATGCTTAAAAGTTACGAGTAAACTAAAGCATCATATAAAATGTTAAAAACAGTATGTAGTTATATTTTTTAGATGCAAAGCAGTTCTATCATCTTTGCTTCAGCAATGCAGACAAAGATATGAAAATTGAAACCATCAGTGGGAACGGTACAGACAGAACAAAAAACACAAGTAAATACATAAAAACCTGCAACAATAAGAAGACGATGATCATGTGATCACGAGCATGGTTGTCTGTATCTAAAAATGTAAGCATAACACTCCCCGCTGCGATTTCACACGTGCTGAAGGTTTCCACTGTCTTTTATAGCTAAAAGGATTTTCATAAGCCCACGAGGACCCTGAATGCATCTCCAGACATGCAATAACCAAAAATACATGCTTGTCAGTCTGAAATTGGGGCCATTGTATTAGACATCTATGTGCAGTGGGGGTTTTAGTTGTTTTTTTTGTTCTTTTTTTTAACCTGTTCTGTATATTTATCCAAGCTGTTTGTCCTCTGCAGGATAGAATACAACTGAATGGGCTAATGAGATTATAACATGGACCTTAAAAAGGATGCTGGGTCACATTAGACACAGTTTTAAGAGGAAAATAGCTCACTCAGTCATGTGTGGAGTCAATTTTATTATTGATTATGATGAAGGTACCTAAATGTGTACTTTTTTGTGAGTGTTGTGATTTCACTTTTAATTGTAGATAGGTTTCTGTTGCACTTACCCTCTGCTACACTAACCTTTATTATCGTTTTAACATGTAAAGTTTGAATATTTCACATTCACTTAGACTCCCATTTGTTTTGAGGGACTTTTGAAATTGTGTTTTTACATGCTAAAGAACAGAATAATACAAGTTTGTTGTCGTTTGGGTATCTGTGGATATATCTGTATAATCCAGTGAACTACTGAAGCTGGAAGGAATTTTTTAAATAATATAAAACAATAAATATCGTATTTTTCAGACCATAAGGCACACTGGATTATATGAAGAATTAAGCGGAAAAAACAGTCAGATAAGTCAAACTTTACTTAACTCATTCATCTTGCTTCATCCACTTCCGTACCATTGATTCATTAATGATGAGTTCTCTCACAGCTGCTCTGTTCTCATGTTGTTGCAGTATATTAATGACTAACCTGGTATTGTCAATGGATTATCTCAGTTGTTCTCCTGACTGAAGTTTGGTCCATTTACAGCATCCTGTCATGCAATTGCATTTGTCCCTAACCATCGGGAACCCTCGTTAATTTTTATCGAGTAGAAAAAAGTTAGCGTTCATCCTCCAGCTTCAGTGTTTGCGTTATGCTAACAGAGCTGTAGCACATCACTATATACCAGCTAGTCCAACTTCAGTAACTCTACAAACGTTAGTTTTCTGTCTTCATTTATGTTAGAAGTGATAGCAGAGCTGTACGTTTTAATTTTTCAGAAGTCTCTCAATAAGAACATGGTATATCATGTTTAGGTGGAAACTAGCGAGCGAACTTCCTGCTAACTTCTAACTGACACTAAATGTAATAAATTCTGTTTGTTACTACTCTACTCCTGGTAGAGCAGCAACACTGATCATTTTATCAAAGATGAAAGAATTTAGACAGTTTTTTACTCTCAGTGATGCTGCAGTGTTCGTTTGACTTTGGGACTCGAAGCGGACAGAGTTTTGGACCCAGATTACTCCATGCTGCAGATGTGTTGGCTGCACATTCATGATGGAAGTCTACCATACCATTTCAACATGTCCCAAAGGTGCGCTGGTTGACTGACATCTAGTGAGGCTGTTTGAGGACAATGAACTTATTGTTAGGACTTCATTGTCATGTTGTGGAAACCAGTTTGACATGATTTGAGCTTTGCGCCATGGTGTGTCAGATTATGGGTGGATGGACATGGTCAGCAACGATACTCGGCTAGTCTCTGGAGTTTAAACAAAGGGGCCAAAAGTGTGCCAAGAAAGTATACCTCACACCACAACATCACGCCCACTAGCATGAACTGTCAATACAAGGTAGAATGGATTCATGCTTTCATGTTATCCATGCCAAATCCCGACCCTTCCATCTGAATGCCGCAGCAGAAATCGAGACTCTTGAGACCAAGTAATGTTTTTACAGTTGAACTGGGCCCTCACTTTCCTCTTCTTAGCTGACAGGAAGGGGCACCTGGCCAGATTTTTTTTGCTGCTGTAGCCCATCTGCTACAAAGCTGAGATGCTCTATATCAAAATATATCAATTTCTATATCAGCTAAAAAGATAATATGTTAATGTTGTGTTATACTGTTTATCCTGTCCTCGTGTGCCTAAAACTTACACAGAATTGTTTGATTAACAAAAAGTTTTATCTCTCCAGCTATTTTGAAGCTCTTTTACCTATTATCTGCCAATAGAAATAGATATAAATATTGAATGCAAAAAACCCTACACAACGCTTCTTTATATCCCAGCGGTGTTTCTTATTGGATAATAAATCACTCACATCATCAGGTGAGTTGCTGGTAATGACAGCTTGGCCTCTGGTGAGCTTCTATATATAAATCTTTAGTAGAGGAACTTAGTGACGCATAGAGGGCAAGAGACAACGTTCCCTCAGAGAGGGAGAGAGAGCATTATGTCCTTTCTCTCCTCTTAAGAACATAAAGGAACGTGCTCAGTTTCCTTTCGCCTAATGCTGTAAAACACAAATGAACAGTACACATTTATATATACGCATTGTGTATGTCACACAAATACATCTGCCTTTTTTCCCCCACTTCATATACTTTCTTGTTTAGACTGTCCTGTTTTGTATAGGACATTATAAATGTGTTCATCCCTCTGAGGACAGGCTGTAAATATAGGGTTGCGTCTAAAGCATCACAGTGGGAAGGACGATAGACACACACACACACACACACATACATGTGCAGGTTGTACAGCATGTCCTTGATGTTGTTCATTAGCTTTACAGGCAGGCTGGAACAAGACAATGTGAAGAGTGAAGAAGGTGACCTTGTGTTGGCAGGATCCCAGACTTGCTCTGTCTGCTGGTCTGTGATCTGTTACCAGCACTTGCAGGATTCTGTGTACTGTAGACGTTTTGCTTATCTGTGCATATAATTTTGACCAGGATTTTTTGAAGTTCTGCTGGGTAGAGCTG
>VUQR01023427.1:0-10204 GCA_015108515.1 Hemichromis elongatus | reverse complement strand
CTGTCTCCTTTAACACTGCCAAGTTATGGTTGAAATCTCACAAAAAAAAAAAAAAAACTTTTCCTAAAACATGCAGAAATGAATTACCAGAATTTGATGTTTCTGTTGAGGGTTCGGTTGCATTTTATAGTGACGTTACACTATTAAGCATTAATAAGCTATTAGAAAGTGCTTAATTCATTATTTATATATCATTACTCCTCCTCTGTATGCAATTTATAAATACAGACAGCATACTGATAACTTACAAATACCGTAATAAAAACTGTAATACTGTAACATTATAAAGCCTGCCATGGGTGTGTTTAGTGGGAATTAAGGCATAGTTAACATAAAGAAAAACTGTCAGATTTGAGCTTTAACAGCTCCTTGACTTTGGGCAATAACTCCTTCCTGACCCTGTTGAGAAACACGGTCTTTGAGATGAACTAGCTCACTGCTTGAAGAAGCTAAAGGCACCACATGATCCACAAAAAGCAGAGAGGTGATATTGAGGGGGAATCCTCTGCTACCTGACTACAGCTAGAATCCGAGTTGGTGACAAAGGGCAGCTCTGGTGGAGGCCAACTTCCACAAGAGTTTGATATACTGCTGGCAATGTAAATCAAGCTCACTGTGGAGGAACAGGAGCCGAATAGCCTGTGAAAGTGGGTCAATGGATCTCCCATTGGTCATACTCACTTTAGGCCTTTTCATAATCCAAAAAGCACTTGCAGAGTGACTCTTACGGACCCTCACATATCCCCCAAGAGTTAGAGTTGTGTGTTCACTGGACAAAAACACATTGTTCTTCCTGATGCTGAGGTTTGACTCTCTTCTCCAGTACCTTAGCAATTCCTAGCGCACAACAGAATCCGTTGTGTGAAGTCTTTCTAAGTTAATGACAATAGTCAGACTATAGACTATACAATTAATTTGTATCATTTGATAACAGCCCTTCTGTGTATGTTTGTCTAAAGTCAATACAGTGTTAAAAGAAAAGTGAAGACAAAAGTGAAGTTGGAAGTTGTGGTATCTCAACTGGGTATTTACTTTTTGGCAGTAAGTTTACCTTTCACCCACTTACTTTGGACCTCAATGCTTGCCCTGTCTTTGGCAATCGTATTGCAGTCGCAACATCTTAATTCTTTTGATAAAACAGCAGGGGAAAAAAAAAAAAGACAAAAAATAAAAATAAAATCAGAAGATGAAAGAGAAAATAAGAAAGAAAACATTAGAATATGCCGATTAGCACAGACTCGCTTCCCTTAAATCATTTCCATTTCAAAAGCCTCCGGCATGAGAGAGCTGCTTTGGCTTGCAAGTACGAAACAAATGCACACTGGAAGATGCAGGTTTTTATATGCATCATTTATTTCTCACTGACACTGTTATTGAACAAGTACACATTATGAAGCCTGGCACCTCCTCCTTTGGACTTACACACAGATACATTAAAACCAGTGGCACATAGGACAGCACTTAGGGCAACATTAACAAGCTGAAATTGTCCAGATACTTTACATGATTCCACTGAATTTAGCAATGCTTTCATGCCAGTGCAACATAAATATGTTTGTCGTTGGGATCAGACATTTTCCAAACTATGTCCCATACTGCATGTGGAACAGCAACATGACGCCTGAATCCACACAATAATTTGATTGGACTGGAATAATCTGAGCCATAATACCGCACGTCAGAAAATTCACTGTCGTTGCTTTGTCTTTAAACATCCAGCAGGGCATCCTGTAAACAAATTCACTTATGAAATGTCATTGCCATGGATCTAAAAATGCAAAAACATTAGACTCCAGCAAAAACGAAGATAAAATGTATAAATCAGGCTGACAATTGAATTGAACTTTTTTTTTTCTAAACACACAGATCCGTAGATTGGCGTGATCTTTAAAAGTCGGGATTGAACCATCATCCATCCTAATATCTCTGGCTTCAATAGCAATTTATGTGACCAAGCTTCTCATTAAAAAAAGGAAAAATAAATATTGTCAGTCATATTTCTATTAAAAACAATCAGCATGAAATTATTTTTTTTTAATATTTAAAATTTAAATAAATCATCAACATCAATTTCTTATTTAAATTGAGCCTTAAGCTGCTTCTGGTTCTTCTGAAAGTGGTTTAATATTTATAGCTATTGAAGGATTTCCTTATCAAGCCTTTTAAAGATAAAAATTTTTTAAAATCTATGAATTTGTTTCACTAATATAACAAACAGTATTAGAAGCCAGTCATGTCATTTCAGTCAAGGTGGAATGTACTTTTTTTTTTTCCAATTTAGGGAAGCCAAGCATTAAATATGAAGAGTGCTGTGCAGTGGTGAACATGTAAATGGAGAACAAAATTTTTCTGAACGTTTGTACTACATATAACTTAGTCTGGATAGTTTAAGCCTGTCTGTAACTGCAATGTAAACGTTATCACTGTTGGTCAACTCTGTGTGTACTCTTTAGCCCAAGCGTGCACCTTGAATTCATTGATGATTATCTTTTAAGCAATACATTTTTCATTTAGCTGTATGCATGCTCACACATTCCAGCAGCTATTGTTAATTGCATACACATACGTTTGTCTGAAGCATGACACTGATCTTCAGCTCCGCAACATAAAATAATGGAAAATAATAAACTTTCAGACTTATCTGAAGGCTTTTAAGATTTTTATTTTTATATCCCACTGCTGGGAGGTTTATTTGCTGTGTGTTGTAAAAAATAAAATAGAAAACATGGCTCGTGGTATACAACAACTCTACTGTAAGCCTTCTTGCCATCACAGTTTACAAGCTGAGGTACTTCATAAGGCTTTTTAAAATTTCCTTTAAAAATTGAACACCATAATAAAGATCCTCTGTCCTTTTAATCACCATCCTGCTTCTTTTATATATCCCAACGTAGGGATAGATTCTTTAGTGCATTTTGGTTTCGACCACTAATAGCACTCAGCCATGCAGCGAAATTTAAGGATTTCGCTTAACTATTCAACTTTTTCATCCCTTGTAAATTGTCAAAAAATCCAAGTTATCAAATTGTGTTGATAGAATCCTCAATTACAACAGACATCGTATCTGTCACCTCGTAGGTCTTGCACTTTGGTTCAGACGGAGGAAAAAAAAAGATTTGCTGGCCAGAGCGGCAAACGCAAAAGTCTGCTGTGGCTGAATCCTGCAAATGCTCGAGATCCCCTGACTAAGCAGCCCAAAGTTTCTTCTGATCCGACACTTCACATCATCATGATGATACCTCATGATGAACATTCCCAGATTGATAGGGCAGAAGAGCACATTAACACTCTGCATTAACACACTAACATCTGCATGCACCGCGGCTGTGTGGAGGCCGTTTAACTGCAGCTCTAAATACAAAACGTTCAATCCACGAGACAGAACTGAGCCTGACAACCTTTCTGACTGTCTGGGCCTGATGTGTTAACAGGTTTTTGGAATGAAAGAATCCTTTGCGTAAAGTCCAAAGTTCTTTGTTAGCAAACAGAATTCACGGCACGAGCTGTCCTCAGGTTTCACTCTCAGGCTGCACTTTACGTTTTGCATCAGCAGTGGTGAGACTCTAACCAGTGGTTTGACCATCTTTCATTCACCTAACAATTTTGTGTTTTGCTGTGTAAGCATTTCATCCTCCCACATGTCTGTTCACATGACGACGGACCCTGTGTTTTTCTATTTCATTTATCCCATCCTCATTCTGTCGTTTTGATATGTCACCCACTGATTTAACCCCGTGCATCTGCAGTCACTGGTTGCATCTGATGTTAGCCTGTTAGGCCGTCAGAAAGTAGACCCTGGAACAGTTAGAAGCTGCCGGCCTCTCACTGACCTGAACAGTTCGGACCTGTTACTGCTTGTTCCAACTACTTATTTCCTGAGGATGGTCATCTGTAGACACTCCTCCTTCAGAGCCACCAGTTCAGTCTTGTAGTTGTTGGTCTTGCCTGGATCAGCGTACACACAAGGCTGCTTCTTTGTTGAAAGTGGTGTGTCCATGGTTACTGAACCAGCATTGAGAATGTCAGCATGTGAAGGCGAAGAAGAGGGCCGCCTGTTGCAGGCCACTGACAGTAAAGCCGAGAGGGCTCGGCTGACATCATTCCTAGCTCCCTCGTTAACAAAACAGTACAAAATCGGGTCAGCTACGCAGTTCAGGCTGGTCAATGCCAACGATACATGGTATGCTCCAAACAAGGTTTCCTCTGAGCTGCAGTCACATGGCTTCTGTAAAAACATGACACTCCGCACCAGGAGGAGGACATGGTATGGTCCAAAGCAGAACAAAACAATGAGAATCAAACTCAAAGCTAACCGCTTAATTTTGGCCTTTTCCTGGCGCTCTGTTGAGACATTGCAACGCACTGCTGCAAGGATCCCTCGGTAGGCGACCAGCATTGCCGTCCACGGAGCAAGGAAGCCAAGAAATGACCTGTAGAGGTTCATGCCAGCTACCCAGTCCTGCATTGGATATTTCTCAAAGCAGAAGGTGTGATTGAACCGGTTTTGGAAGAGCTCATCATGGAAGAGAGGAGCAGAGTTTGCTACAATCTCAATGACCCACACGACGGTGCTGACGAGGATAGCTGTGGGAAGCAGGGGAGAGGAAAGACAAAGAGCACAAACATTAAATACTGTGGTAACTTCCATTTCTGTATCTCATGTAAATATTGGTCACTCAAGTCAGATTGCCTTACTAATTGAATTTGAGCATTGCAATGTGTGCTGGATCTCGTTCATTTCTTGAGTTTCATTTTTGTAACACGGACAAATTATAGGGAAGCATAAAACCTCAGTGTTTATAATGCGTGCACCATAGTTGACTTCTGAATGTTCTTCCTTAAACACCACCAGCTGGAAGTGGTCCAGAGGTGAATGGGAAGATGACTTTGAAGGGGTGATTGGCCTTTAAATGGAAGACTCGCAGAACTTTTTGATTACACCTATCAAAGCCTCAGCTTTTTATTGAGGGATTGCACCGCCACCAAGAAACTATTAATTTCTCAAAAAAAGTAATTTCCGTATACTGTAGAATATGAAATAGTGCTTCAGAGTTTCTAAAAAAGTTTCCTTCATATAATAATTTTTAGTTGTTCTATTCTCCTTTGTAATTTAAAATTAGGATACACGTCATTAAAGCTTTTCATTGCAATGACCTTAGTAGACTTACTTGTTAATATAAAAGAGATCTAATTTCTAGAGTACTTAATTTTCTGGTATTTCATATAATGCTAAGTTTTCTCTGTAGGATATACTATGAAGATGTTCTTCCTATCCAGTCTCGGTAGTGTCACAATTTTGGGTAACATCTTCAAATGTGGTATTTTAGACACGTGTAAAGAGGTCCAAGTTTTTTAGTGCGAAATGTTTTTTAGATTCTTCCCTTTGCAGGGATTAAAGATCCAGTTTCTTTGGTCCGGTTTGTGTTGCATACAAACCTGTTTTGATTCGTCGAACTTTGACAAAGCGAAGAGGGTATGCCACAGCCAGGTACCTGTCCAGTGATATGCAGCACAGGAATGCGATGCTGACATAGATATTACTATAGAAGATAAATCCGAAAAGCTTGCAGCTCTCCTGACCATAGATCCAGTTATCATGATGCAGGAAGTAGTCAATCCACAGAGGAAGAGTGGCAATGTAGATGAGGTCAGCCACCGACAGGTTCATCAGGTAGATGCCGAGCTCATTGCGTTGGCGTACCTGGTGCAAAAGGGAGAAAGTGAAGATTTAAAATATGAACAAGAAGACTAACATATTTGCTTAGTAGCTCAAAGAGCCAGCTATCCTTTGCATGCAAACTCTCCAACAAAACAGAATGCAAACAAGGTGCAATGCATATTTGCCTCAGCTGCAAATAATTTGGTTTCCTGGAAGTCAAAACACGGGAGAATTTGAAAGGCTGATTGTGTTTGGTCAGAATATTAGCCCCTTGTTACCTTTAGTGTTTTGCAACGAGTGTCTCGCTCACACATGGCTTACAGAATGTTTTTGGCAATGGCTGAACACAGAAATACTGCAACTCAAATATGTATGGCTACATCGAGGAGTTGAAAAAGAGACAAGTGCACAGATATTCACACCGCAAACATGTCATGTATTATGTACAGCCGATGGTAAATAGATTATATGGCATCTAGTAAATAAAGGTGTCACTATTCAACTGAACTGTTATTTGAGTACTATCATTAATGAAGCTGGTGATCTGGTTAATGCTGCAAAGCTTGGTAACAACAAAGACCATAATGCACCTGACCCAGCACTCTTATGGCCATCTGAACTGTACAAATGTGCCCAGACGCTGACATGAAAGACAAACAATCTAACATGAAATGTTGCTTACTTTAATGATGGCTGTTTTGAAAAACACGAGTTGGTGAACTTTATGAATAAAAGTCAATAACAATCTCCTCACTTGCTGCCAAAGCAAACTTACAGTCTGTGGGAAAAGCAGTACAAGTTTGATGCTGTGTGAGAAAATATCCCAAGGGCTCTTTTGACCGTATCTGGCAGGCAACGTTAACATGCGACGTAAAAGACAAGCATCATTAACCACAATTGTGTGTTTCTCTTAGTTACGCTCAGTGCGTTGCTTTTTGTGAACTGTTTTTTTATGTTTGTTTTTGGTGCAGTCATAGGGCTGTTTCTGGATTTCTACAAAGAGAACCACAGAAACCACCAGATTCTTTTTTTTTAACTTATTTACTGAATTTGTGTCCTGTCTTCAGTCAGATTTAAGGTTTCTTCTTTTACAAAAATCGATTATAATCCAAGAACTATGGCTAGAAAAAAATATATTTGAATGACTTATAAGCATCCCAGACATCTGAAGTGGATGAACACTTGGATTGTTTTTCCTATGCACTTTGGGAATAAATAAAAGATTAGCAGGGAGATTTCTTGGAAGAAAAGAAAAAGACCCAAAATAGGACCAATTTGTTCCCAAAATTGCTGGTGAAACCAAAGAGGCGGGTTCTAACCCCAGTTTGGAAACCACTGTCTGATAATCTGATACATTCGAAGCCACTGAAGGTGGGAAACTGTGGGTGTGTGTCCCTCACCTGCATGTAGGCAGCCCACAGGGCCATGCAGTTAGTGGGCAGCCCCAGAATGATGACTATGATGTAGAGTGTGGGCTGAAAGAACTCGTCCACCTTACTGTCCACATCGCAGAAGGAGATGTTGCACATTGTCATGTATCAGACTATCTGCAGGTGTGCGAAGTGTGTTTAGCTACTCTCAGCTTTGTGTTTTTCCCTTCTGTAGTTTCACTATGTTCCAGCTCCAGCAGTTTGACAGTGACATGATGACTCTGACGTCCTGCTCAGCCATCCCAGACAAGGCAGTGGAGGAAAACATACGTGTTATTTCCGGGGAATGTCATATCTCCTATTCCTTAAACCACTGTCCTCTTGACTTGACATGTTATAATCCTCTTTCACGCTTCCAAGCCAGCCGTTGTCCTTCAGTATAAGAGGTGAAGAAGGGAAGGAGTGAGCTATATAATGTGGTGAAATGAAAGCTGCCTTATCAATGCCATGCCAGGCTTCCTGAGCCTGGAGAAGACATCATCAATCTTTTAGAGATTAGAGGTCTGCCAGGTCTACCATGAGAGCGATGAGCCTGACCATCACTTTGTGTGTGCGTTTGTGTCTCAAGGTCCTGATGATACACAAAACCCCTCAGAGATGCTGCCAGTGAAGCTTCAGTGGTCTGGACTGTTTATTCTGAAGTAATGAAAATCTGCAAGAAAGAGACCAAAAAATTAAGGTAATTTATGATTAGATATACAAAAAAGAAAATGTTTTTTGTATAATTATTTGTTTTTGCATAATAATATAAACACTGAAACAAAATTATTTAAAAAACATATAGGGGTCTATTTATTTAAATGTATGTATATTCTATATATAGGGCCATTTCCACAAGTGGTAAATCTTACATTATTGTTTTTCCTTTGGATCATTTATGCCTATTTTGCTGACAGTTTTTGTATTTGGGTATTTTACGAAAGCACGAATTTGGAATAACTGTGACTAAAACTTTAAACATTTAACTTGTTTTGCAGAAATTTACATCCCCCCTCTTACATCCGGTCAAGAATGCAGAAAAAAAGCAAGTAATGCTCAAAACTATAATTTATTCTGTCTCCAGTCTTGCATCTAATCGCCTTTTACAAAGATTTTTAATATGCAATAACTGATAACTGCCACAAGCATTTTCAGGTATTTGGTTTGGATATTTGAACTGAATGGGATCCTCCTCGTGGTGAAAACAGACCGCTCATAACTGCATGGAATGAACATACCCTTCACATAACACAACAAGCGCTTGTCTTCTATTATATTGAATTCTGCTGCCCCAAACATTCAGAAGTGTGTGCAAGAAAAGACAAAGCAGCTTAAAATGCAGAGATTCACAGACAGGAACAAGTGAAACAGTGGCTAACATTCACACAGGGAATCTCTACCATCCAGCACAATAAGACAGCACATCTTTTTACTCAAATATATTTTTGAAGCTTCTTCCCATATCTCATAACTCTGAAGGATGAAAATTGCAAAACTCAGTGTCTTATTAGGGGAAGCATACCCAGAAAACTTCATGGAAATCTACTAGTCAGTAATGGCAGAGACCAGACTGCAGAACTTCATAATTAGGAGAGACTGCAATTAGAAGACATGCTGAGCAAGCAAGATTACTTCCTGGTTGCAAATCCAGAAAGAGGGCTCAGAGATGCCTGTCGACAACCAGTTCAGTGATCAGTAGTTACGGACTGAGCTGACAGCAACTGTCATAAACAGAAACACAGGTGAGTGCTATGCAAGGACATTTCCTCAGTGACACGATTAAAAAAAACACTATGTTTAGGAAACATTCATTTATCAAAGGGCCACGGCGCTACGCTAATCTGTTGTCAAACACACGTGTTTGTTGCAGAGATAATTACTTGTCACTCTTGTCCATAAGAGAGAAACTCACCCCTGTGCAAGACAAAGTTTGGCATTTTAAGCAAATGAGCTACAGGTGACACAGAAGGAGGAAATGATATGACAGATACGTAACACGTTTTTGGTTCATCCCTCAGTAGCTGTGAGCACACCCACTGTACTTTGAGCATTTGCATTAGCCAAAGGTGTGACCTTTTGTGACCTCCGTAGGTAATTCCTTTTTATCTTTTGCCAAATCGCACCATTTGGTCAGAAGCTGTTGGCGTCACAGAAATATGTACAAGGTGATGCGATGGTACTATTTCGGAAAGCAAACACTCCAGTGACATACAGAGGCAGGAAAGGTGGGAGTGGCATAAATTACCAAACTGTCAACAAGAAGAACATCCTGTTTGGGAGCCTCTCTTTGTTCTGTCTGACTTTTAATTGCTGTTTCCTTTCACCTACTTAGCTAGCGTTACGAAAATATTTAGCACTTTATCAACTGTTGAGGTTTCCCAGTGTGTTAAAATCTAACCTCGAAGGGTCTCGCACAAACACAACGACACTTCTACGGCATCAGTGCTAAAGGGCATCTTGTGCATATCTACGAGATATGACACCCTGGGAATAAGAATAGACACCTGTATTGGATAAGTATTAAAATTCTATTGTGTCCAACTTGCAATAGAAGAGCAAATCCCTGCAGTGCTTATATTAGATGTCTAATTATTATTAAAGAATCGCCATGACTCTCCTGTCCAGCTGGGAGTGTTTTTCTTTTTTTAAATTTTCAATCAAAGGAAAGAAACATGAGCAGGAACGGAGCAAGACGAGAAAGGAAGGAAATACAGATGAAAAGGTTTGGGGGCACAAAAAAAGAAAAAAGTCAGTAAGAGATGCAAAAGTATAAACAAGGAAGAAAGAAAACATCAACTCTAAAATACTTTTTACCTTGCGTTCCTGAAGACGACAATTTATTATATAAAAGACACTTTAGATGCGATCCCACTGAGCCGAAGTCTCTCTTTCACAGCTGAGTTCACAGCACTCGACAGTCAAAGAGCTGTGATCACATCTGTCACCAAGGAGCACAGATGAAAGACTTCACTTCCTCATTAGATAAATGCAGGGCCAAATGTCAGTGACACAAACCTTCACGCCTTAAACTCCCATCGCAGAGGGCAAGGTTAGTACTCAAATCAAACTATGGAACCATAAGATAAGGAACAAACTTGGTTAATGTAAGACAAAATCAGGTCGGACTTTCCAGCAG
>VUQR01023421.1:0-10804 GCA_015108515.1 Hemichromis elongatus | reverse complement strand
CACGTAAATGTTGCAGATCATCAAATACATTTTGACATTAGACAAAAAAACAACAACAACAAAATACTGTTTTTAAATGGTGATTTCATTTATTAAGGGTTATCCAAACCTACCTGGGCCCATGTGAAAAATTAATTACCCCCCTCATGAACTAACTTTCGTTAACCACACTTTTTGTAAAGCTGAGTTCCTTTTTACCAACCACACCCAAGCTGGATTAATGCCAGACAGAACCTGTCCAACAAAGCGAAGTAGGCTAAAAGATCTCAAGAAACACTAGAACATCTAACGAATTAAAGAAACTCAGGAACAGCTGAGAAACAAAGGCATCTATCAGTCCTGAAACACTTGCAAAACCGTCTCTATGTCTTTGAGACTTCAACGAACCACAAAGACACCCATTTTCCATAAATGGATACAACTTGGAACAGTGGAACCTTTTAAAATTGAGTTTTTCCTTCCCACTGTCACCAAGTGGTTGGTCACCGGGCGGGTTATCTGATTGTTGGGGTTTTCTCTGTAATGTTGTAGGGTCGTACCTTACAACATTACGTTCCTGTTGTTTCTGGCCTTCTATAAATAAGTCTGAATTGAATTAGTTAACCTTCCCAGGAGCAGTGGCTGCACTGACAACTCATCCAGGAGGGCACAAAAGAACCCAGAGGAACATCTAAATAACTGCAGACCTTACTTATCTCAGTTAAGGTCAGTGTTCAACAGTAAGAAATAGACTGGAGAAATGCCATCCATGGGAATGTTTCACTGTAATGAACACAAAGGCTCATCTCACATTTGCCAAAAACATTTGAATGATCTCCAAGACTTTTGGAAAAATATTGATGAAACAAATTTTTTGGGGGGAAGGTTATGTGTCCTGTTACATCAGGTGTAAAACAAACACGGCATTTGATAAAAAGAACATCATAGCAAGAGTCAAATATGGTCGTGGTAGTTTGATGGTCTGGAGCAACTTTCCTGTTTCACGACTTGGACGACTTTTTCTAATTGATGGAGTCATAAATGCTGCTCTCTACCAGACAACCTTAAGGGAGAATGTCCGACCATCAGTTCATGTCCTGAAGCTCAAGAACATTTGGGTTATGCAGCAGAAAGATCTGAAACACACCAGCAAATATACAACCCAAATAGCTAAACTAAACAAGAACAAAATGAAGGGTTTGTCGAACTCTGGACTTAAATCCGATTGCATTTTGTTTTGCTGTGACCTTAAACAACATACACATAGGGTCAGACCATTCATGCCTGAACAGCCTGCGATGTGACAGAATCGAAACAATTCTGCAAAGAGGGTTGGGCCACATTTCCTACACAGCAATCTGAAACACTCATTGGCAGTTATCATAAGCGCTTGATTTTGGTTCTTGCTGCAAAGGGCAGCACAACCAGTTATTAGGTTTAGGGGGTAATTACCTTTTCACACAGGACCAGGTTTATTTGCGTAGCTTTCTTCGATTAATACAATAAAACATAATTTAAAAATTCCATTTTACAATCACTTGTGTTATCTTTGTGTAATATTTTTTTGATGATCTGAAACATGCAAGTTTGACAAATATGCAAAAAATAAGTAATCAGGAAGAACAGAGATACTTTTTAAATGTAGGCCTGTGTTACAGTCTTAAACCACTACAAAGCATTTTTGTATAGCACTGAGCCATGTTTGATGGTTTCCTCACCTACATCAGGCAGTGCAGATAAAGCTATCTCTAAATACAAATGTAAAGTGTTGTTTATACTTGCAGTAGACTACTTGCCAGCTTTAAATAGGGGCTAGGCCCTGATGTCGTGCAAATGCTTGTTCTGAGCTGTACCAACACACGTACACTCTGTATAGTCACTCTACCTAAAACTTAAACTTTAATAATTTAAGTTATATCTATAACCACATTTTGTTTTCCAACACAACATTGGTAACTGTATTAGCAGAAGCACCTGCTGTTTCCCTACAAGATGTTTCAAGCAGCATATATATATAATAGGCCTAACCAAATATTTGGGCCTTCATTAGTGTAGAAACCAGTCTGCGGTGCTTTTAAGACAGTTTCGAGGACTGGGGACATTTCTGAAAAGTCAAAACAAGACCACGCAGTGTAAATGTGGGCACTCACGCTCTATTTTACAGACTACATCGGATACCCCTCTTGCATTATGGGTAAACGAGTTTCTTCAACTGCCAAACAGTAACCAAGTACAATGCTTTGCTCGTCCAAAAAAAACTACACACCCCACCCGCGCCAACTCAGAGGTCCCGGATGTCTATCGCGCCGGAAGAGAAGACGGTCCTTTCCCAGCCATCTTGTGGCTTCACATAGCGAAGTGCTCGCACCAAGCCTCGTAGAATCGGAGGAAAATCCTGCTGAAGGGGCGCCATCATGCCCGGACAAATGCAAGAAGGTTTTGGCTGTGCCATAACCAATCGGTTCGACCAGTTATTTGACGATGAGTCCGATCCGTTTGAGCTGCTGAAGCAAGCCGAAGTGAAGAAGAAGAAGGAGGCTTCTGCCCCTGGTGCCGCCAAGACTGCAGCCCAGGCTGCCAAGCAGCCCAAAAAGGAGTCTCAGAAAGAGAGAAAGACTCCCTTGGCTGATAAGAAGGAGGAGACCCAGGCCGTCCCGCTCAAGAAAGATGGTAAAATATAATTTTCACGTTTCATGTCTCGCGCAGTTAAAGCAGATGCTTAGAATAAAGCTAACAGGCTAAGCTGCTTGATTACTAGCTAGCAGTGGTTCACAAGCCACCCTCTCCGTGACATGCGGTCCACATGGCTGCTATGTGCCCCTGCTGGCTGTCATTTATCCGAACAATGACATTTACACAAACGTGCTCTGCAGTGGGATCTGTGGGGCTTAAAAAAAATTCTGTCCGACTTGTTTTGGCCTGCCCCCCCCAGTGGGCCTTGATGAGCGGGTAGAACCTGAAAGCCCGACCGGCCGGGGTTGTATCTCCGGGTTTATACATTTACACTTGCCGCGATGGGCTTCCAGAGACCCCTACTTGTTGCTGAGCTGACCCAGGAAGCAGTTTTTAGGGCGCAGTTAATGAATTAAGACAAAAGAAAAAGAAATATATATTAAATACACACACACACATATATATTAATGTTAGGCGCTTTAAGGAGAAGGAAGTTAGGACGTGCAATGATATCAGCAACGTAAAATGAGTACATCTGTACGCTTGTGGCGGATCGGCAGGTGGATTGGACCTCGGCGCCTGCACTGCTCTAGCGCGGATGAACCTCGTGGTTGTAGTGTGGGGCGTGTTAAAGCACAGGCTCTAAACCGCCACTTCCCATTGGCGCATAATGCAGCGGCGATGCACGCGGTCGACGTACATTTACAGCGCTTATATCTCCAGTTTCCATTTTCCCCTGTTATTTATTTATCATATATAACATCATGTATAGTTAACAAGCAATTCAATATATTTTTGTTTTACAACTTGCTTGTCTTAAATTTTCCAGCGTCAGGATTTGACCTAGTTCCAGGAGGTTAGTTTGCCATTATCTTCACTTCAGGCTGACAAGTAGGCTCATATCTGTTTGCAAAAGAGAAGATGAGACAGGTGCGCTGACTATGGTGCAACCAGCTGCTCCTCTGTAGTAGTGGATGTCTATTTTGGTAGCTGGTGAGTTAAGCAATGGGTGGGTGGTGTTGTGTCACACTGGGTCAGTGATAGTTACCAGTGCCCTAGAGGGTTAAACACTGTGTAGGTGTTAATTCACATGGCTGTCCTGGGAAAGGAAGGAGTAGTGAGTGATAAAGTTATCAGATGTATTTCCAGGTTGGAAAACTCAATTAGATTAACCCTCTTTGCATGTTAATTGGAATTATTTGCTCCACTTAAACACAACAAACACCTCTTCTTTGTCTTTTATCACACTCAGCAGTTGGTCCCAATCTGTCACTTTCACTGCTAATGGTCATCTGATCCTTCTGTTGTGGTCAATCCTAGGTGCTGGAATGAGGAGAATGGGCCGGAAGCCGGAGGGCGAAGGCTCCAGACCCCAGGGCGGCCAGGGAGAAGGACGCCCCCCAACAGACAGACGGCCAGCGGACAGGCGGCCACCTCGCCGCTTCGAGAGGCCTGCTGGCGACTCTGGCGAGAAGCCTGAGGGTGGTGAATTTTCAGTGGAAAAGTGAGTTTAATTTAGCAGACTACTTTCCAACAGGGTGTCTTCTGCTTTCTCAAAATAGTTGTCATTATCGGGTGGGACTGCAACTGTTTAGGCGTTTCTTACATTGATAAGTGACCGTAGTTTTGCCCGAACTGCTGCAAGTACATATATCTTATTGTAACAAAAATCTATGTAGGTAGGAAATCGAAAAAAGTCATCTGCAGATCAACTTTCAAGTAGCTACTATCAGTATTTTTATAGACCTTAAAAAAAAAAGAAAAGTAATTGTATATGCAGTCCCACTCAGCTATATGGAGTCTTAAGGGAGCTTTAGGTCATTGTTCAGCTGATTGATTCACTTTCATATTCTCAGGTTTTGTTAACAGCAGGCAGCAGGAAAATAAAAACAACAAAAAAAACCCCCAAGCAAACAAAAAAAAAAACTTGGCACCAAACAGTAGACACAGTTAGCTGTTCAGGACTCCCTCAGGAGTTTGTAGAAACCAAAACCAGAGATAAAAGTGAGTGTTATGTTGTAACAGTAAAAACTTGTTTTTACTGCCCCCAACTGGACGACAAAAAATGTTTCCTATTGTCTGCCTGTAAGCCTGTACCTTGGCCCGAATGCAATTGTAACTGTTGTTCTGCATTCATTTCTTTAGGCCCGTCAGCGACAGGCCAATGAGGGGACGCGGTGGTGGTAGGGGAGGCCGTGGAGGCAGGGGTCGCGGCATGGGTCGCAGTGATGGCTTTGATTCCCGAGGAAAACGTGAATTTGATCGGCACAGCGGCAGTGACAAATCGTATGTAATATTTTCTTTCCTCTCCCAGTTCCGATACATGGCTTCATTAAACTACCCTTAATGTGTCTGGTCTTAAGACCTTGGTGTGTGTTGTGATGCAGTGATTGTGATGTGATCCTGGCTAAACCAGATGTTGTTTCAGTAGTTTGAAAGGAGAAGAGAAGCGTGGTGGAAGTGGATCTCACAACTGGGGCACTGTTAAGGATGAACTGAAGTAAGTTCTTTCTTTAGGAACAGAAGAAACTTGTGTGACAGTTAAAGAACTCCTTTACACATTGATAGCAAGAACTCTCATCTGCAAGTGATACACTGAATGATCTATTAGTATGCCATGGTGACACATGCACTGTTCTGGGTATAGCTTACTAAAATTGATGAAAAGAAATCCTCATTTTTATGGTTTCCCCCTCTGCAGTGAGCTTGACCAATCAAACGTCACTGAAGAAAACCCTGAAGGAGAGGAGCATCCAGCTGCTGACACTGAGAACAAGTAAGTTTTTTTCACCTTGCTGTGTTCTGCAAGGACACTTCACTTTCACTGTGACACGATTCGCAACCTTTGATGTGCATTTCCTCATCCATACTAAATCAATTACACTGAATGATATTGATTGTAACGCTTATCTGGGTGTGTTCATGTTGAAGGGAGAATGAGGTTGAAGAAGTGAAGGAAGAAGGCCCCAAGGAGATGACTCTGGATGAATGGAAGGCCATGCAGGACAAGGAACGCGCCAAGGTAGAATTCAACATCCGTAAGCCCAACGAGGGAGCTGATTGGAACAAAGGATTTGTGCTCCACAAGTCCAAGGCAGAAGTGAGTAAAAACAAAAGGTCTGCTCTCAGTTGGAGAAAAAACTTTTTTATTGTGGCCTTATTTTTTGCTACAATTTAACACGTTATCTGGTACTAAATAAAGATTAGATTTTTTTCATCCAAAGCAGTATACTGACACTTATAAAATAGGTGAGACAGCTTAGCATCCAGATGAGGGAAACTCAGTGTGTTGAAGGCTTTATTAAATATTCTTTGTGAGATGAAGCTGACTTTAATAATGCTGCACTGGTGCAAAAGGTTTTCATGGCTACACTTCAAAGTGAAAACTTCAACCTTAAGAACAGGAAGCAGTTGTACTTATCTGACAGTGATGCAAGTTTTATTTTTGCAATATACCTAAAAATGTGAGTCAGAGTGTTGTACAAAATTGTATTAGGCAATAAGTCAGTATTCACTTTCTTAGGCACTACTCTATCATAGCATTTTCAGTCAAGGTTCAGAACATGTCGCTTAAACTGGATTTGACATTATAGGTGTGAACCTTAAATTTTTAATCAGGACTCGACAGGATGTTTTTATACCAACTGTATTGTCTTATTAAGAGATTTGCGTTTGTTGGTGAAAGCATTACTTTGATCAGTGTGTTAATGTTGGCTTGCATCTTTGTACCTCCCCACTGCAGGATAAGAAGGGTGAACTGATTGACCCTGAGGTGGATGAGCCAAAGGTAAAATTTTTACAGTTGCATGTACTCTGTGTAAACTCCAATCACGTGTGCCAGCAGAACATGAATGTTGCAGACATTGCATGCCGAAACAATAAAACAAATTTTTAACCCGTTTTTGTAATTCAGGGAGATGATGAGCACCACTGCAGGAAGCCAGCCAATGACATTACGTCACAGCTGGAGATCAACTTTGGAGACCTGGGCCGTCCAGGCCGTGGACGTGGCGGACCCCGTGGTGGCAGAGGAGGTGGAAGTGGCCGCGGCCGTGGCGAAGCCACCAGGCCAGTGCGCGGAGGAAGGTCTGACAAGGTACAGGACATTAGTTGCTGTTATATCAGCAGCACCCGTGTTTCTGCACAGGAAGTTTGGGATGCACAACATGAAATGTTTAAATTATCAGTCGTTGCTGGTGTTTGTTCTTTTTGTCATTTATAATGTCCTTTTGTTTAGAAGGGTTTCAGCCCATCATCATATCTATGAAAAGCAGATTGCTCTCTGCTGGTTAAATTTATGTTCAATTGACTGCTGGCAGTCAATTTATTGTTGTTATTGAAGTGCCTGTTTTCATTAATTAGTCACACCTTTTCTAACTTGTACTTCTTGTCCACCTTTCCTAACAGTCATCTGGGTCTGTGCCAAACGTGGACGACCCAGAGGCCTTTCCAGCCCTGGCTTAAGCCACGGTTGCTAATCCTCAGGCCTACAGGAGCCTCCTGAGCACCTCCACTACGAGGCTTGCATGTTCCTGGATCCTTCAGCAGAGTGAACCAATGGAGAAGACTGTCATTTACTATGACACTCAATGTGAGGACTGAGTTTTACCCAATAAAAACAAAACGAAGATGGAAAAAAAACAGAAATTAACAAAAAAAAAACAAAAAAATAAAAGGACTTCTTGCTACTCTGGAGCAACTTATTGGTAGAGGTTTTGTACTTGGAAACAAAGTAGCAGGGATGTTTTCATACAGTATTTTTTTCAGAGGTTATGCATTGTCCATTGATAAATTTTTGTAATTGCTGCTTGAAAATATGCATTTTGAAAGAGTATCTTTAGTGTGGTGTGTGCCATTGCTTGCTCGCTTTAAACTAGGCACTGTGGAGCTCCAACCCAAGCTCATAAGCTTTGCCACACCAGGTATTTCAGATGACGTTACAGCTTCAGTCATTGAGATTTATGGATTTTTTTTTCTTCTTTAGCACTGGGATATTGTTTTATATTTTGTACAGGAGGTCTATTCTTGTATGATCTTCAGCCTGTAAATCGTAACTATTTTCATAGATTCTTTCAGAGACTGTATTTCACATGGTGCAAATAGGATGCACCTTGATCTTTGGTCAAGAGGTGCTACCTATCTTTGAATGCATTGATGAAATGGCGCCTAAATCTGAATTTAAGGTTCTTTTTGTACTGAAGATGTTTTGAAGAAGTAACATTAGGTCATTTTAGAGGAGCACGCTGGTGATGACTCTCTTAAATTTGCTTTGGTCATGAAACATTGGTCAGGTGAATTTATTAGCAGCTCAAAGATAATTCACATTTTCTCGTTACTTGTTATTTGAAGTGCAATCCTCGGTCTAATGTGTCTTCCTCCTTGCCCATTTCATCTTTGATCACTGGCCATGTGCGAGTCAATTGATGCCTTTCTTTTTACTTTAGAGCGATAAGGGGAGGAAGTGTTTTTACACAGTTGAGATTTGACCCTCTCCAACTGTTTACACACTCCACTCTGGTATCCTTTTACAGATGTAAACTCAGCCCGGCTTCAGTTTGTTTCTGCAGTCTGTTCTGTGCTGATATTTTCCTCCACTGTTGACTTGCCCTGTAGCTTCCACAGTGGCACCACTGCATAATTGCTCTGAAAGAAATACAGTTGTCCATTGTGTGGAACAACAGAAGTTCTCTACAAATGTGTGAATTCTAGCCCTGCTATTGGAGACCTCTGTCGGTAAATAAAGGTGGTCGATAAATTTTTTTGCATTGTCGTTTCTTTTTTTTGTCCTGCCTGCACATAGGCACTATTTTACACTTTCACTGCACTTGTTTTCACTTTATGACCACATCACCTTTTAACACCTGCTCTCAATTAGGGGGACCTCTTATTTCCAGCTGTTATTTCACCTTGCCCTACTTGGCTAATATTGCGTTATTATAGTCATTAATTGACTTGTGCAGTTGTCTGAAGCAACCTGTTGAAGCTTCCTTCCCTCCTTTAAGCCAGTTTTGTTCTGAAGGTTGTCTTTGCAAACAAAAGATGTGAACAAGTTAGCTGCCTGTGCTCAGACCTAGCGTGGTGTGTGGGATAATCATATTAGATGCCAACTTACTGAGATGGAGCCAAAAGTCCTTATAGTCTGAAACCAAACACGTTGATCAGTTTCTTGATTTACTATTGCGTACAGAAAAAATTTTAAAACCCTGGCCATGTTTGAGATGAGTTTCTAGCTCGATACTTAAATCGAGCCCTTTATTGTCATTGTCAATGTACAACGAAATTGTGAGTGCTCCACACCAGCTGTGCAGGGTTAAAATAAAAATAGTAAGAAAGCAAGAATAAATAACAAACAGGAGAAATTTATACAAAATATGACAAAGGCTACATTAGAACATGTTGCAAAGTGCTCGGGTTAAGATGAGATTCAATTCGGTTTTCTTTATATGACGGCAAAGAAAATGGAAAACCCCAACATTCATATGACACCCCCTATAAGCAAGTGCTTTGGTGACAGTGGGAAAGGAAAAATCCCTTTTAACAGGAAGAGACCTCAAGCAGAACTAGGCTCAGGGAAGGGCGGCCAACTGCTGTGATGGTGTCAGAGCACGAAGACGGGACCAAGAAGCACTGTGGAAAAGAGCAGGAGATGAATAATAAGCAATGATTAAATGCAGAGAGGTGTATAAGTGTAAGAGGTAAAGGAAGAAGAACAACTCAGTTCATCATGGGACTCGATTACTGACTTAGTGATTACTGATTACTTTACCATGAGAAACTTTGGCTTCTTTTTATTTTTACAGATTCATTTGGCTGAATCTGAGCAGAGGCTACAACCTTGTACACTTAAAAATCCATTCTGTTGCTTCCATCATCAGTGACAAACACTTCAAATTCTTTCTAAAAGACAAATATGGCCTTCCTGTTTTTAGTTTTTACCTTGCTGTAAGCCACCTCTATTTGTATCCCTGCAAACATCTCTTGATTGTAGACCTAGATGATGATATGGGTATGTCCTCTAGAGCGTTCTTGACTTGGTTAGATGTAGTAAAGTTATTTTTCTTAACCATGGAAATAATTCTGTCATCATCCACTTTAGCTGTTTGCTGCTGACCCGGCTAATGCATTCTTCAATTTAAGAATGCATATTGCATGTTGTTGATTTAAGTGATCATTCTCGCCTAATTGGTTCAGCTTGTTTGTCTGTCTGTTTGTTAGCAGTCACAGTTGAAACCCTATATTACCCACAGTCTTTTATGGACCGTCTTCAAACTTCACAACAATATACTAGGCCTTGGGGGATATGAGTACCTTGGTTGGCTACGCATTTGACCTTGACTTTAATTATTCAACCTTTGTAGCTTTTAGAAGCCAAATATTTCAGCCAATTCTGCTCCAATTATATGGGTACAGATAATAAAATACACCATTTCAGTATGCTTTCAAGTATGATTTTACGATTTTAAGGTCAAAGGTTGGGGTGGCATGAATTAGGAAAAAGCTTTTGGTTTCCATTGGATCATCTCCAAACTTGAAAGGAATATATTAGTGTTTGGGGGACATAAACACTTTCTCTGTTTGAATTCTTTAAAATATTTTTTTTCAATATAACACTGCATGACTTCCCACTGACATATAAGGATCAATATACGACACTAGATTTCCATTTTAACGATGCTGACATCATCACAAATGATCTAGAAAACTGCTGAGGAAAACCCAGCCCGGGAGCCAGGCTGGCACTGGCGATCAGAAAAAGCTGCAGACAACTCGGGCTCCATTGGTTGAGGGGTGTGCCTAGGGGAAAAAGTAGAATCCATCAGCCCGGTGGTAGGTGGGCGGCCGCGGCGGGGGGCTTGGGTCGGGACCACCTGATCATCTTGCAGAACATAACAACCACTTCCTCAACACTGGGTGTGAGTGGAGCCCTCTGGTGGTCCACCACAATATAAAAAAAAAATCAGAGATGCGCTTTCTGAGTGTTCTTGTTACTAAACTAGGTTTGCCTTGTACGACTCTGGCACCACGATTACCCTCTTTGGAGTCAGTGGACGATACGACATTCAATAGGAAAAAAAAACATACGAAGTTTGTGTTTATGAGTCTGAATGATGAATTCATTTATTGGTATTGACATCTAAAAATCAGACTTCGG